>JAWQRM010000245.1:0-25756 GCA_033557675.1 Coptodactyla brooksi
ATATCTGTGTGTGTGTGTGTGTGTAAGCTTGGGTCCTCGGCTTTACTATTTGATAGTAAAAGAAGATTGGTGAAAATTAATGAAATTAATAAACGCAGTTCTAAAAATAAAAAACAAGTTGTCGCCGGTATGTGGTCTCGAGCTGACTCGCGCCAGGCGACAAAATATAGACAGCGCGTCTTAAGCTACTTTCACGATTGGTGAAAGCTATCAAAGATACTTACAGAGAGCTGGTAGAATGCTCAACTTTACATGCAAATTTCTCAGAAACGAAGATCCATTCACCCAAACCCTTTTACACTTTTTGTACCTTTGACCTCCCCTATCGAATAAACTATAGCTCATTCGAATTTGTATTTCGCAGTTGGCGGCATCTCCTTGTTAGTGAAAATGTCCTTACATCTTTCAATTCTCGACAGACCAAACATGTCACCTTTGGACCGAGGGTAGCAAATTCAATGTTGAAAGTAGATAATGTATTCGTTTTGGCATCATAGTCTGGAAAGCTAACTTCAGAACACATGAAGAATTGACTACAAAATCTATATTTTCAAAATACTGGATCCAGATCATTACTATTATTGAATTCTTGGAGTGGACACTGTACTGATATTATTAGTGAAGTAGCTCTTCACTAATAATGCAGTGACAAATTTTATTTTATTAGAAAAATTTTATTAGAAGATTCTCTGATCAAGTTATTCTTTACGAATATTATCAATGTTTTTAAATATGCATGGTTTGCAAGTGGATATATTGAGGAGAGACCAGAACTATTTGAAAATCCAGTGGAGATTTGCTTTTCGAGTGAGAAGCCAACATGCGATATTTGTGGAGATACAGCTTTTACGACATGTGCTTGGTGTAAACAATCCTTGTGTTTAAAATTTTTTTTTCATTATTTTGTCAGCAATATGTCGAATAAAAATAACATTTTACAAAAAAATAAATTAGCATTTTTCTATTGGTCGCTTTTAAACTCATTGCTAATAAATATTTATTTGTATATCTTATATCGATTTTATTATTTAAAGAAAACAAGGATAATTTACTACATGGAACATCGATAGTGAGTTTCAAATAGCAATACTAATACTTAAAATTTTTGACAACAGTTTTCGTTTTCGAGATATTGGCGAAAATGTGCTTTCTACCCCTAATTTCTATCCCTTATAAATCTCTTCAAAGGTTTTTACTTCACGCAGAAAACAAACACTGTGCTAAATTTCATCAATATCAGCAACTAACACTCGCGGAAGAATGATTTTTTATCATGGTAGTTAACCCCAACCATCCCTAAATGTCGTAAATGCCTTATTTTACCAAAAACTTCTTGTGTGACTAATTTAATGGCTTTCTTAAAAGTATTTTCTAAATACTTAACAGTTTTATCACGTTATTCTTACCGAAAGAGGGTACATAATATCTCCCGTAATTTCGCGCGGGATTGTATGAATGTTCTACGATTTGCAAGATGAACATTTAAAAAATTGTCATATAATAGAGTCAGTATTCATTCTTCAAACTGTTCTCTACTGACTACTACCTTAAAGTTACTGCAGAAACTTGCGGTAACTCTAAGGTAAGAAATAAAAACTCATGATATTAGTAAGTAGGTATTAAGTTTTATTGTTTTAACACAAAATCGTTAAATTTAAAAAAGTTAGTGATACGTTGATGGAAATTGTGGGGATGTGATTGTGTGGCTGTGGATGTGGATGCTAATGATGTAGATTAACCATGACTTGAAGCTATGTTATAAGATTCTTCCACCTCACATACAACACTAGAACCTTTTTCTTGATTCTATTTTGCAGATACGTTGGCGTTGTTTTTCTTGTTTGAGCAATACTTTGAATAAATGTTTCGATGGGATGCTTTTTATCTTCTCTTTTGATATTTCTTTCTTCTTGTCTGTTACGTTTCCATTTCTCTAATAATATCAACAACGTCATCGTCGTTCTTTCTTTTTCGTGCTGCTTGTGTTTGTGGTGTAGTTCCCAATTCTTCTAATGCATTATCTAATACAATTGACGTGGTCGATTCTTCTTCATACGAAGGAACTTGTGTAAAGTGTTGATTGGATTCTTCATTGCCGGAGTCTTGTGTGGATTCTCGAGCGTTGGTATCCTGTGTGGACTGTGAATTTGTTAAATTAGTAGATCTTTCGCGATTTTTCATACAAGGAATCAAAAATTTTATAATTTGTGTGTATTTCCACAGTAGTAGCAGCCTCGCCGGTTTTGTCACTGTTTTGTCTTCTGAGGCTATCTCAGTGATTGTCTCCCAACGTTTTCCACTCCGATTTCGCTGTCTTAGCTAAAACAAAGAAAATTATTAATTAAGTTATAAAATTAGTTCGTCAGTAAATTACTTAGTTATTAATCAGTTAGTTAATAGTAATGTTTTTCCATTTTTTTTTCAGGTATTTGGCAATGGACGATTCATTTAGAATACTAGGGTACAATTATAGAATGAGTGAAGTCACTGCTTCAAAGACAGTAAATGATACACGCACTTCCCTATGGGTAAAATGCAACCTACATACAGTGCGGATACCACTTATGGAATAAAATGATTTTTGGCGATATTTTAGAAAATTGTGGAAAATGCTTGGACATGTCGATTTTTATTTTCAAATTTACGTTTTTAAAATTAAAATGTCAATATATAAAATGATCGTTTACATATACCTGCTAACATTGACATATACTTGCTGACTTTTGTCTATTTATTATTTCAGTTATGTATGATATTTTTGTTTAATTGCAAAAAATACTGTAATAATGTAAATAATGTAAAACCGAATGTGATCAACATTTTAGGTTTTTATCGAGAAGCCAATGGAGAACATTTTGAAAATTTAATACCATAAAGCAAACAATGAGTAGCGCTGTAGAAAAATATTTTTTCCTTCAAAACTGTTCATTCTCCCTTATACTTTTGTTTTCATTAAATCTCTTTAAAACCATTACCTTTATCAGTTAAACCCGTCAGTTTAAGTGTTGTAGGCTGTTGAAATCAGATGATCAAGTAGAATCCAAAAATACAAAAATATGCAGGGTGTTCCATTTAAAAAATAACCCATCTGTTACTGCTAATAATGCACTCTGTATATTGAAATTTTAATTCAAAAGACACAATTTTCTAAAATATCACCAAAAATCATTTTATTCCATAAGTGGTATTCCTCACTGTATATGAAAGCACCAAAGAGGAAAGATTTTGAAAAAATAGCAATTTCTGAATTTTATGTTTATTGTGTTGAGTTTCTATGCTCACCTTACACGGCTTGTTTTTTAATATCAGTGTTATTAAGAATAATCATTTGTTGATATATTTTGTCCTTTTTTCCTATTGGTTTTGCTTCGATGATGTTATTTGTGTTAATTCTAGTATTATATTTTTCTCCAACTCTTGCTGACTTTTATCACTTCTTTGTCTCCACTTATCTCTTCATTGGCAGTTATTAGATTGTTCTCCAGTTTTTCTTGCTCCAGTTTGTTTGCCTTTTGGATTCTTCCATTTCGTTCTTCATGATGTTCTGCTTTTATTCTTTGGATTTCTTTTCACTACTTCGTTTCCCCCAAGTTGCTCATTAAATTTGTTTAGTACTTTCTCATATTTCTGATCCATTCTATCAAGTTTCTTCATGTCTTCCAGCGTAAGAGCTCATTTTTTTATGTTGTTTGTCAATTTTATAGGTATAAAAACAACTTAACCTTCTATTTCCGGAAGTGGTAAAGACCTTTCCTGCGATTTTATCCACATAAGTTAAACAAAAAATAAGATGTCGCGGAACTACAAGTTGCTACCACTTCTAGAAAAGTGGTTATAATACTTATGAAAAAGTTACAATTTTACCTATTCCCCTCCAACATGGGATAAAACAAGATAATAAAAAAGTTTTTTAACTAAAAAATAATGATTGTTAATTTTTTTATTAATCTGTGAAATGATATCGTAAATCTGGATGGATGTAAGATGTTATTCTGATGAAACATGTGGCGCGAATCATTCAATCAAATTTTGATGGGTAGAAGGTATATTCAGAAACAGATCACAAGTTTCACTATTATCATCCTTTTGTGGTTTATCACTGATACTAGGGGATTTGCTATTTTTCAAGATATTGTTTGTTATTAAGCTTCTACTACATTTTACTCCAGTTATCGCAGCTCTCTGAACTATCAATCTCATTGCCGGGTTGTGGAGGACAGAGTTGCAGTGGGAAAAACTATTTTCCATCCCCCTCTCAATTTCTCTGATCATACTCCGCCTATAAGGGAAGAAGCGATCCACTGCTTATCGTAATTAGGGTGATTAATTTTAAATAATCTTTAAACATTGCTAACCGAAATCTACACTTAAAAAAAAATGAAATTGATCTACAGTTTTAAAGAGATTATTGCATAAAGATTAGGTCAGGAAATAGTATCAAATAATATTAAAAGTCAGGTATTCAAACAATAAGAATCTATTAAACAAAATTACAAAAAAGAACAAATAAATAGCAGTCTAAAGTACAGCAGTAGTAAAATATAACCTACTTGCAATAATAAACCACATCTCATCAATTTCATATCTAATACACCACATCTAATACATCATGGTAGTATGATATGATCAAAAAACCAGAACAAATCAAGGAGACGTAGCAAAGGGTGTCCCAACATGCTCATCAATACATAGTGTACCCCCCTCGAGCAGCAATGCAGGCTTGTATTCTCGCATTCAGACGATCATACAGGTGGCAAATGCGCAGCAATTCGTCGGAAGCTCCATCCAGCTTCTCGCAGGCTTACAATGCGACCCCGTTCAAATGGCTGTAGTTGTGCAACATGAGCACGTTACGTCGTCGTGGCTATACCCTTAGCATGAATATAAACACAACGATTCAACTGTACACAGTAAACTGCCCACTGAGTCCTCACACAAGGTACACGGACAGGCCTGTTCAGTGCCATCTGCGGTCCGGTGCATGCGACACAATAATCACTAATACTACAACCATTAAGTATGCACATATTATTCCCATGTTCCCGTGAACACAAATCTTGCAGGTGTTGCATTCTTTTTTCCGCCAGTGTATAATTAAACAACTAACAAAACTTACAACTAGTAATTATTTACGGTACTTTCTGAGCTTATGGCATTTTGTCAAGTCTTAACTTAAATGAACATGCGTAATTAGCCCTTTATAAATACTGCTCAAAAAAGTTATAAGTACTGTTGAAAAAAAAATCGACTTTGAAATTCAATAATGAAGATAGTTTAACACTTGACATCTATTACAAGTTGCGTACTTGTATGTTTTCCATACATCCGTGTGCTTAGTCAATATATGCGGTTTTAGTTCTTAGTTGTATTTAGTTGAACATTACCAGATTGTGATTGTGGAATATCTAATTGGGAGTTGCAATCATTGTGGTCCACTTAGAAATGGTCTTTCATTTTGAATTAATAAGAATGTGATTTATGATGATGCATTTGTAAGTAGTTGAATATTTGCAAGTTACCCATTAGTACATTTTCCGTGCTTTACTATGATTAAATAATATATGCCGTTTTAGGCTGGCTTTCCAATTAGTCGCAAATTCGCATGTATCGCACTCACATGGCATTTCCCTATTAGAAGTATCTAATTGTGGGCATTTACAATTTTTAAGTGTGCACTTAAATGGTTTCTCATTTGTATGAACGTGAATATGATTAGAGAAATGGTATTTTCTAGAAGTTGAATATTTGCACATTGTACATTTGTATGTTTTTGGTGAGTCACTATCCTGTGTTTTACTGTGATTACTTAATATATGCCCTTTTAGCAGGTGTTTCCACTTTGTTGCAAATTCGCATGAACCACACTCACAAGGTATTCCCTTATTAGAACCATCCACTTGTGAACATTTACAATTTTTGTAGGTGCATTTAAATGGTTTTTCATTTGAGTGAGTGAGAATGTGATAAGAGAGTGTATGTTTATAATAAGTCGAATAATTGCATGTTGTGCAGTTGTATGTTTTCGGCGTATCACTATGCTTCGCTAATATGTGCTGTTCTAGTTGCCATTTTTGAGCAGCTGTATATTCACATGTATCACACTCACATTTTCTTATCTGATTATTAACAGTACCCAATCCTTGACATTTACAATTTTTGAATGTGCACTTAAACGGCTTTTCATTCAAGTGAATGTGAGTGTGTTTCAGGAGGTTGAATTTATAAAAAGTTGAATATTTGCAAGTTGGGCAGTTGTATGTCTTTGGTTTATCACTGTGCTTTGCCAATATGTGCAATTTTAGTTGTCGTGCTTCAGTAGCTGCATATTCACATGTATCACATTCACAAGATTTTCCCTTATTAGAAGCATCTAATTGTGGACATTTACAATTCTTGTACGTGCACTTAAAAGGTGTATCACTTGTGTGAATGCGAATGTGGCGCACCAGGTATTTTTTACTAGCAGTTGAATATTTGCAAGTTGCACACTTGTAGCGTTCTTCTCCTGGGCTGTACTCCATTAACACATCGTCTTTTGGAACAATTTTGTTTGTAGTTTTAACTGTTTTTGATAGCAGTTTAACCTTCTTCAAAACGTCTTTTTTCTTAAGTGTCAATGTGCAAGCGTTAGGCTCCAACTGATTTTTATTACTATGAACTAAACTATGGGATTTTAGGTGAACCCTTGTTTTTGTAGTAAAACAACACTTCTTACACTTAAATATTTTCTGCTTCTTTACATCAACTCCCTCTTCTTTATTTGGTCTAGAATGAACAATAAAATTAGTATATCCAATATAAAATATACATATATGCTTTCAAGTTGTTATACAACCTACCCTACATAATTTCTTTCACACCATTTTACATGTTGATCATATTCATCTTCCTCAAAAACTTCCATTTTGCAAAAGCAACAAACGAATACAACTGCAATGAAACTAACAGTTAAAACTAGCACAATATTTTCTTTGCTCTCATTGTTCATTACCTTCACCACCACTCAATTCTTTGGATATTACTTTCTTTTCAGGAGGGCATTTTCCGTAATGATTCATCAAGCATTCCTCTTGCTCAAATTCCCTGCTTTTGGATTTATAATTCTCTGAATCTAGAGCACAAAAATAATGGAAAATTAATAACAGTGTGAAGTGCAAAAACGGAGGAACAAGCGATACTGCAAGCAATAGCAAAAAAAAATAGGAAAAAATAAGTATAAAAAATAAACAAAAAAAGCAATGGAATAAGTATAAAAATGAAAGAACAAAGAAAAACATAATTGTACATGTCTTGTACTAAAGGTGAGGGTTTGGAACCTTTGGCTTTGTAACGAAGTAACAATGAAGTCACTACTAAGAGAGGATGCTCAAATTTTGGTGTAGTTGTAACTTCGTTATTACTATGTCCTGTACTATTGACCACTTACATGTAAGTGATCTGCTCATTGAAAAGAGTAACGAGTTATAACATTCTGATATATGCAACATTATTAATTCTAGGAAGACTAGTTTAACTTGTTTGGAAAGGGGGCTCTCTCCAAAGGGTAATGTGAATGTGAGTATTGTCAATTATTGACATATTGTTGCCACAAAAATCAAACAACAAAACTAAGAAGTTGCCAAAGAGAGTAATGCAAATGAGTAAGCTAGGACATAAAAATATTTAAAAAATAGAAGAAAGTAGGTACACAAGGATGGTGATTAAATTAGAAGACTTTACAGAACTGAGCAAGAATGAACAAAAGCAAATAGACCTATAGAGTTACAGAAGGGACACCAGAAATCAGAAAAAACGATGAAGAAGACAAGTCAAAAGATGAAAAGGCAAAATAAGCAGGTTTGCTGCACAAATTGGCAGACTTGCTTGGGATCATGACAGATGGAAAGCACTTGGAATTTGCTTCGTCAAAGAATGAATTCAAATTTAATTATTTTGCATGTGAACTCTGAAAAAAGGCTTTCTATTATGTATGTATAGTTTGTGCTGCTTTTTCGTGGTAAGGCTCACTTGGCAAGATTGATTATCACTGCAAACAAGCACGTTCACATCCTCTGCCAATCGAAACTTAACTACGACAAACAGCAACAACGCAGAATTTGAATGAGTCTAAAAGGTTGGGATAGATCATCATTCACAGACTGCAGCAATTCCTGTCGGTTTGGAAGTGGTTTTGATTCACAAGCTGTGAAACTCATCTCCGGTTCCTCTGATTCAGGATCTTTTTCCAACCACAACTCTGACGTCGTGTTTCGTAACCACATGTATTATACTACTGCTTGTAGACCTATTGAATAGTCCGCTACCAAACACCAACAAATCGAGCACGAACTTCACTTACCAAACACGATTGCTTCTTTTTGTCATTCTGTCATATCCTTACATTTACCCATCTTTATAATTTCTGCTTGAAACAAAAATGTTTCACTGATAATTTTTACAAATATAAATGATAATTTTTCCGATTTTCATGGAAATTATTTACCGCCAAATTATTTAAATGAGTTTGATTTATATATCAGCACAACAAAGTATAAGTACATCAACCGTGATTCTGGAGAATGAAAATGTCTTTCTTATCACATTAATAATTATAATTAAAGAGTAAATAGTCAATAAAACAAGAGAGAAGTGCCGTTTTGAAAAGTGTTACTTTCCTATTCTATCTATTAATATATTCTATTTCCTATTCTAATCTACCATTATTTACTACTTAAAGAAAAAAAACACCTTTGTGCAGTAAACCATGAGAAAATGGAATTGATCATAATCTTAGAGTTTTGGCCTACATATTTATGAGTAACTTTCATAAACTTGACACACAAGGCAATCAAAAATAAACAAAAGGATAAACAAACATACCACAATAATATAAAATAGTTAATAAGAAACACACTAAAAGAATTTAAACAATGAGATGAAAATGAGCAGAACAAAATCTGCTCAATCAAAGGTGGAACAATTCAAAATTAAAGTAAAGAAAAATACACAAATTAGTGCTATGAAGCAGTTAAGAAAGGCAAAGCAAAAAAATATGAAGATTACAAAAAACACTCAAGACAATAACTAAAGGAATAACATAATAAAACACAATAATAGTAAATAACAAAATACAATATTATTGAAAACCTCAGCAAAAGAATAAACAACACTAATTAAATGACAAAATAATGTCATTTACTTTAGTTAATAAAGGTGAAAGTGGAGAATAAAGGAATAGGAAGACATAATAAGAAAGGATGAAACAAAATGAATAGCAGAATACATGAAAGTAACCCTGAAATAACTATGGAAGGCATTTATCTGAACACATCTTGATAAACCATGAACAGTGAAACATATAGAAGAAAACATACAATACTCAAAAAGAAAAAGCAGAAGCAGGAGGAACACAAAGTTCCCTTAAAAATGCTTTGTGAAGAAGGATACATCTACGAAGAAATTGCAAAAAGGTTGGGCAGTGAGACAACAAAGATAGGTGTAAGGAAATCCTGCATAAAGATTGCGATCCATGCAATCCATAGCAAAAACTACAAGAAACCCTTACCTACAAGAAACCGTTACTACAAGAAACCCAAGAAGCCCACCCTTACAAAACAAGATGAGCCCAGAATTAGTCACTTGGCCCTACAGGGTCCTCAAAGGTCTGCAAAAGACATCAATAAAATAATGAGAACATCTGATGTTGCAATTTGTGACTATGCAATAAGAGAAAAACTTTGTAAGAATAGCTATAATCGCAAAATTGTATATTCTATTTTCATAATAAAAGCATATCTACAAAATCAGGGTTTTATTGAATTTACTAAGTGCAGCTCAAAAATAAATAGTAACGATTATAGCAAAATATTCTTCAACAAGAATGTAAATTATATTTATAATTATTATAATCATTATGATAAATGTAAAATTTAGAAAATTGTCCACAAAAAGTGTCCACAATTAATTCCACTTTCACCATTCCATTTTTTTAAATTGGGTATTGAATAGTCAGGATATGGACAAATCAGCAATATAAAATGAAACTACTTCGTATAAGATTATGTTTCGAGATCAATTATCTCTTCACCAGATCTTGAACATGTACTGTAAAACAATAAGTATTATAATCAACACATCGAAAAAAACAATAGCAAACTTACGTTAAAACAAAGTCAACCAATTTAAAAAACAAACCGATATCATGTATGAACCATCAAATTTATTATTTTGCAAATAATAAATTTCACTCCGCAACAAGTATCTAATATGAAGTAGTTTCATTTTATATTGCTGATTGGTCCTGACGATTCAATACTCAATTGGCGTCTTGGGATCAAAGAAACAATCTCAATTTTTTTTAATGGAATGGTATACTTATTTCATAAAAATTAATAACTTTTCAAAAACATTATTGCCTGCCATTAGCAAATAATTAATTTTGATTAAAATTCGTGTTTGAAACGCATTCCAGCTTCAAACCAATGCAAAATTTGATTTGTCACTGCGTTTTTTAGTGTTGTACCTAATGTTGTACCAATCTGCGTTGACAATACGTTGTTGTACCTATGAGTTAAAAGGTATTATATCCATTTTAAATATCCCCAGCGGAAAAACTCATTGGGAGTTAAATCAAGTGATCGTGACCGCCATTTGAGAGCTGCTTATCCACCTGGAAAGGAAACCGAGTCTACCTATTAAGGTAGGGGCAAGTGTTCATTCAGATTTCAGCCTTATCTTGTTGGGGGACAATCATTCGCGAGTATGTAAAGGTAGACAACAACCCTGGTAGATATCCGTCGATTAAGTAAGACAAAATGTAAGATTAGAAGAACATTACTAGGAATGAGTATTCAGTACAGAGAATGTAGACAATAAAATGAATTAAAGAAGACTAGAAAAATCTACTATGAATTGAACAAAACAGTTACATAGTAACTGAAGGTTAGGCTATTGATTTTTCTGTCCGCTTAGCACATGAGCGTATTACTACGTCCCTAAACGCAGGTTCATTTCAGGGGTCATGTCTAGTTAAAAAAGTCGAAAAAATCGATTTTTGGGTTTTTCCATATTCTTGAAGTACACCATTGAAGAATGTTTTCTGAAAATTTCATGTTATTTGGACAGAAATAGGTTGTGGGATTAATATCTCAAGAACCATTAAAGCAATCGACCTAAAACTTTCTCGCACTTATTCTGTGTCAAGGGCTTGTTCGTGAACGAAGAGCTTTTTTGTTTTAATGAAAACTTATTTCTATTTAGAAAAAAAAAACGAAAAATTAAAAGCCAAAAAAATTGCAGTTTTCCTTAAAGCTTAGTTCCATTTTGTCAAAAATTACTTTTCAAAAAATCCTTCATTCAGAAACAAGATCTTTTTGGTTTTTGATTATCAGATGATTTGACTTTGAGCTTCCGTGTACACTGCACAACACCTCTAAAAAATCAGCTTTCCATAAAGTGGCCGTAACTTCCTTAATTTACAATATTTTTCAACGAAAAAACTTTTGTATAGTGTTCAATGTATGTACTTTTAATATCAATATTTTGTTGTAAGAAAAATAGTTGGAACTTTCTTGCAAAAATCCCTAAAAATCACGTTTTTCTCTTCACCTTGCAAGTAGGCATGACCCCTTAACATACCTTCACTTACCAAGATCCTTCTTTGGTAATCGTTCAATACTATCCACAGAACCAATGCTTCTGTTCTCAATTTCATTCTTAGGAGCGAAAAAACACTTGAATGTGTCCATCTCTCCTTTTACATTTACAAATTCCACATAATCTGTCATTTGATAATCAGAGAATTCTTCTTTTACTTCAGTTTTTGTTGTGGTTATTTCTTCGTAGACTGCGGGTAGAACATCTACGTTTTTGTTTTCACATTCCTCAACAACGGCATATTCCGGCTTGTCATTCATCGTAAAACACTCAGTCATTGTTGATGTTATTTATGTGCAACTTTATATATAGTAGGTTCTTGTAAAACCTATGTTCACATAAAATTAATAAACTTCCTAGTAGTGCTACTAGTGGTGAATTTTAGGATGAAATGTTTCGTTCCCAAGAACCTAAAGCCAAAAACCAGCGTACCTTTACATAACTCACGTTAGCCTTCGAGATGAAAATTAAGGTTATGTGTTTTGCGTATAGACGTAGCAAGTGTTGCCAATCTAGTGTAATATTTGTTTGACGAGGACTTAGTTTATATTCTAAGTCGATGTTTCATCGTTTGCGCTATTTTCAAAACTGTTGTCATTTAACGTTGTTGTGTCTTATATGTATAACGAGCGTTTCAAAAAATTTCCATTTGCGATAAACTATGTAAAGGAAATCACGTCTGTAATTGACAGATCTATCATTACTGTTTATTATTTTGACAGATGTCAAATCATAAATTTATTGACAAAGTTAGTATTGTTGTTAGTTTATTCTTTGCATAATGGTTTTCAATCAAATTCACAAAGCATTCATGGTAGAAACGTATGTATGTTAGTTTGTTTTCTTTCTTGCTGATATTGAGGTCCAAGTAATTTATACTATTATTTTGCTCTATCTCAAATGTGAACTGTATGTTCTTGTATTTTTTATTGATGTGGTTTAATATATTGGTGATGCATATTATGTCATCTACGTATCTAAACAAGGCTTTTACGTACATAAATTACCATTGATACTTCATACGTGATGTTTTTTATGGCTTCTAAAATCGTAAAATTACTGTCAGGTACCTACATCACATCGAAATATTTCTCAAATAATAAGGGTTGAATGTCGAGTTAACTCCATAATCCGTGGCTTATAGACTGAACTTTGTGTTGACAGGGAGAAAAAGAACATTAATATTTCGTTAAACAGTAGGTCTCAACATTGGGCCCAAAACATTTGGCAAACCATGCTGTATGCAGATAAGTTGTCATCCAAGCTGTTATTCCACTTGTAGAAGAAGGGTGAAGTAGATCTTTTGTAATTGTTAGGTGCTCTGGAATTTTAAGAATGGTAAAATTGGTTTGATAACCGATTTGAAAACAATAGCAATGAAGAATGCTGGCATCAACAACCAAAGATTTAATCATTTTATTATTGCAAATATATCCTCAATTGTATTATTAAACCCGATTGTAATATTAAAGTGATTGTAGTTTAATATATTTTGTGTTACTTACCTTCATGTTATTTTTCTTATTCTTATTATTTTTCATCACTACACAGTAAGAAGGTGATTAAAATAAACTCAAGGTATGAATATTGAAAAAAAACAAATTGTGTTTACATAATATTCATTTTATACCTGTATTCAGATAGTATTTATTAAATTCCTGTAGCGCTACTGTTTACAATTATGCCAGTTGCATCAAAATAATCTTGAGTATTTGTAGATGGAATCTGGAACATTCTGCCAACATGCTAGATTAGCTTTTATCGCACTATATACACCAGTTGTCAAGATCTAAATTTCTGTGAATGCCGATGATTCCATTTAGGATGAAGAAGCAGCTGACTTATTTAACAGATATTATATAGAAGCATTACATAAAATAATACCTATAGCCAATAATGTAAATTGTATCGCACCTAAGATAATGCAGGAAATTTTCACACTAATAAGCATCGCGGAGGAAGAAATCAAACGGATCATCCAAGAGTTACCCAACAAAAGGAGGAGTGGTGACTGCAGATCAATTTGCAACGTTCTCTAAAATTCTGGAAAAATTAGTAAAAAGCAGAATAACAAAATTCAGAAAAAAAATTAACATTAGAATAACAACTGTTGACGCTCTTGACGCCATTGAATATGATAAGCTGGAAAGTTCATTGGAAGATGCTGGCATTTGAGAGCATGGATTGCTGTGGATCAATCTTTCCTACAAAATAGGAAGCAGTACACTACTGTTAATGGTAAAGATAGTATTACAAGAATGATCAAGATGAGTACCACAAGGTTTGACACTATCATTGCTACTCTTCATCATTTTTATTAATGATTTTGGTTTCTTAATTTCCAAGGTAACTCACGTTGTTCGCAGATGATACGACACTACTATATGTATAGTGTAGAAAATTCAGAAGACCTATATGAGCAGATGGACCGGGATCTGAACATGATGAAGGAGTGTATTCTGATTTCAATTAAATGTATCAAAGGTAATACTCTACAAAAATCTGCAACTTCCCCACGACTTTGAACACAGCAAACAAACAACTTTTCTGGGAATAAAGATGAATGAGAAATAAGCAAATGTTGTATTTCTAAAATATCCAGTCATCTGACATATGTGCCAATAATTTGGGGATAAATAAGTACAGACGATTTAAGCATTGTAAAAGTTGCTTAAAATAAAGCAATCAAGGTGCTTTATAATTTACATAGTAGAACATCAACCAACAAATTATCCAAGGATTATAACATCACTCCGGTTGAACAAATTATAATGTTTTATCGTATTCTTTTCATACATGAAATCGCTAAAGGCACAAGCAGATCTGTCGCAGAATTATTAATCAACTCGGACATTCATGAACATCAAACAAGGAGAGCCAACTACCTACCTCAATCAAAGGTACCCAGCACAAGATTTGGGACAAATACAGCATTATACAGGGGCATCCTGGAGTACAACAATCTGCCAGCTCGTATAGGAGTAATCTGTGATACAAAAAAATTCAAAAAACTATTAAAACGCATTATAATGAAATTGTGATACAAAATGTGATTTTATATTTAGTCTTCTTGTGATTTACAATGTATATTTTATTATACTCATCATACATACATTGTTATTTGCTGCATTTACTGTATTGTTATTACTCTTTGAGGACTTCTAATAAATAAATAAATATAATTACACCTCTCAAAACCGCATAGCATTCTCCAACAAACTCAACATTAGCATTGTACAGCAAATCGCAAAATAATTTTTGTTGTTCATATTGTGCAAAATTGAGGGGGTATATTAGTTTATGCCCGTGAAAGATAGGAGAACGTGCATGTCTCGGGTCATGTAAACAAAAGCACGTTGTGGCAAAAACTTTGTCAAACCGTTGGCAAAGTTTTTGCCACAACGCTTTTTGTTTATTGCGATACTGCTGTTGAACTGGACAACTGATTGCAGAGGATTTAAAATACTTGTGTTCATTATATTTATAACCTAAGCAAAATGATTTATTAACCTTGGTCTATTAACTTTCCAAAAGGAAAGAAAATTTCAGACATTAATGGTTCTACGTAAAATACTACACACGATTATACATTCATGCCTAAACAGTTAATTGTCAGTCAGTTGAATGACTTTCTAATTATGGCTTACATGCTTGTTTCTAATGATATCTTATTCTATTCATAACCATGCACCGATCTACCACATATCGTTACCCCTTCCTTATTAATTCTGTTGCTTTGCGAAACACGTTACTACTAGAAATAGGCTCATATGCAAGTGAACAACCATTCAAGCGAATACTCTTACGTCACAATTTGGAAGCACACAGAACTTGTTAATTCTGTATTTACTGCTACAACCTTTTTCTTTCATCTTCTTTAAGTTTATGATTGGAATTTTACTAAACATTGTTTTATTTTATATGCGCATTATATTTTATTATTATATATATATATATATATATATATATCATTGTCTTTTTACAATTCTGGGCTGCAATTATCAATGTTAATTACAGGATTGGTCAGTAGATTGCCACTTGGGCGATAAATTAATCTTTTTTCATGTTATTCATTGCATAAGTACTTAAAATGTTGTGCTGCCAATAAATAAATGTATTATTATTTATCCTGTAACCCAAATCAGCTGGGTGAAAACTCCCATCAAGTTAACACCCTCACCACAAAACCATTGCCTTGCTTTTCCTTACGCCTGTTCAAAATATTTACCATTAAATTTAAAATAATTTAAATCCACACAAAGTTAACGTGCTCTTTAATCTCTTCCTTTTCAAAGTTGTTTTTAACTGTAAAGTGTTTTAAGAATATTTAATGTATCTTCAAAGGGCACATCACAAAATAACGTGATTATATGAATTGAAACTCTCGTATTATCTCTTGGTCTTAAGTTTAATATTAGTTATAAAGTTCATTGTTTTTAATTCAAGTTAATTACAATGTAATTAAGCTTATGGTTTAACCATTTAGAAATTCGGACCTTTCGGAATTAAATCTGACACAGTGGAGTGGATGCTTCCATTTGATTTACGAATTTTGTAAAGTCATAGTCTATAGGTAACGTGGGGTTAACAGTATTTTGTTTAAATAAAGAACACTGTTTATTTTATAATTTTATTTCAGATATTTTGTTTAACTTATACATACGGGTCTATAAATAAAAATAAACTTAGAGTCTGTATTCGCCTCCAAAACCATATGAACTGCTGGTAATATTCCTGATGGAGTTTTAAGAGCTTTCTCTTATGTGATATGAAAGGTAGTTATTTTGCCTTCCATAATTAGCATAGTTCATGGGTCGTTCATAAGCGCTAAGTTCACAATATGGATACCCTTGAAGTCAGTAATGTGGTGAACACATTTGAGGTTTTGTACACAAGTGAAGGCCTATTTTATGAAGATTCTACTAGTATCCTGCTTGTTTTGTATTAAACGTCATCCATTTTTTTAAGTCACAGCATTAACAAAAACAAGGGGATTTGTTTTTATTTATGACACACTTTGCCCTTAAAGTTAAACAGTAAATAGTTTGTAAGGCTGGCATGTTTTCAGACACTTGATGGTGGTTGTGATAAAGCATGTTTTCGCCTATTGCTCTGTGACAATTTGCACAGATCAGTTTGTAAAAGTGTGTGTGATATTTGTATTTGTATGTTTACCTTTCCTTGCAGGTCATTATTCAGGTATGCCTTTACAAAACCTATCCCAAAGACAATTACGCAACCCTTCAGTCACAAGTCAGCTCAGATGCAGTAGATTGGAACACAAACTACTTTTACAAAACACAAACAGGGAGCAAACAGTTGTACAACTGATCGCACTACTAAAAATTGACTGCTTTACAACTCTTTGCATTTGAATGTGTTTTGTGACGGTTAATTTATAAGCAGATGAATATTTGTAAGTTACTCATTAGTTCGTTTTCCATGCTTACTTAATATATGTCTTTTTAGGTGATATTTCCAGTTAGTTAGCATATTTGCACGTATTACACTCATAGGATTTTCTCTTATTAGAACTGGCTAATTGTGGACATTTACAATTCTTGTACTTCTTGTGCATTTAAATGATTTTTTCATTTGAGTGAATGAGAAGGTGTTTCGTGAGAGCGAATTTATAAAAGGTACGTTTATTTAACATTAGTACGTTTTCTGTGCATTACTGTGATTAAATAATATATGCCGTTTTAGACTGTCGCTCCAGTTAGATGCAAATTCACATGTATCACACTCACAAGATTTTTCCTTATTAGAAGTATCTAATTGTAGGCATTTACAATTCTTGTATGGGCATTTAAATGATTTTTCATTTGAGTGAATGAGAAGGTGTCTCGTGAGAGCGGATTTATAAAATGTTGAATATTTGCAAGTTGTGCACTTGTGGCTTTTTGGTGCTTTACTGTGCTTACTTGATATATGCTCGTTTAGGTGTTGTTTCCAGTTAGTTGTAAATTCACATGTATCACACTCACAAGATTTTCCCTTATTAGAAGTATCTAATTGCAGGCATTTACAATTCTTGTACGTGCATTTGAATGATTTTTCATTTGAGTGAATGAGAAGGTGTCTCGTGAAATTAGATTTATGAAAGGTTGAGTATTTACAAGTTGTGCATTGGTAGCTTTTCGATACAATACTGTGCTTACTTAATATATGCTCTGTTAGGCGGTCTTTTCGGTACGTTGCAAATTCACATGTATCGCACTCACAAGATTTTCCCTTATTAGAAGTATCAAATTCTGGGCACGTACAATTCTTGTATATGCACTTAAATTGTTTATAATATAAGTGAATGCGAACATGTTTTACCAGGTATTTCTTATTAATAGTTGAATATTGGCAAGTTGCGCACTTGTAGCGTTTCTCTGCAGGACTGTGTTCTGTTAACGTATGTCTTTTTGGAACAGTATTGTTCGCAATTTTAGCTGTTTTTGTTAGCATTTTAATTGTCTTTTCTGCTTTATGGGCAGAGATTTTAATATGGTTCTTGAAAACGCCTTTTTTCTTAAGTGTCAATCTGCAAGCTTCAGGCTTCAACTTCTTTTTATTGCTATGAACTAAACTATGGGGTTTTAAGTGTACCCTCCTCTTTGTAGTGAAACAACACTTCCTACACTTAAATATTTTCTGCTTTTTTACATCAACTGCTTCTTCTTTATTTGGTCTAGAATGAACAATAACATTACTACATTCAATATAAAATACACAAATATACTTTCAAGTTGTTATACAACCTACCGTACATAATTTGTGTCACACCAATTTACATGTTGCCGACATTTGTTTTCCTCAAAAATATTCATTTTGCAAAAGCAACAAACGGAAGCAACTGCGTCATTACCTCCATCCTCCCTCACCCCTTTGGATATTACTTTCTTTTCAGAAAAGCATTTTCTGCAATGATTCTTCAAGCATTCCTCTTGCTCAAATTCCCTGTTTTCGGATTCACAATTCTCTAAACCTAGAGTACAAAAATAATGAAAAATTAATAACAGCGTCTAGTGCAAAAATGGAGACACAAGTGATATAGCAGATTTCAAATTGTATATGTCAACTGAACTAAATAGGAAACATAAAGGGAAAAATAATAAAAATAGACAAACAGGACCTGATTACATTACATTTACATTACCCTTTGGAGAAGGGTAATGTAAATATTGTCAATTATTGACATTTTGTTGGCACAAAAATCAAACAACAAAATTAAGAAGTTGCCAAAGAGCAATGCAAAGAAGCATGCTAAGATCTAAAAAATAGAAAGAAATAGATATATCAGGAAGGTAACTAAATTAGGACTTTACAGAACATGCCAAAAAAATTAAGATAGAAATGAAGCAGACACTGGGCAAGAATAAACAAAATAAAATAGACCTATAAAGTTACACAAAAGACACCATTGAATCAGAAAAGAAGACGAAGAAGACAAGATGGAAAGACGAAATAAGCGAGTTTGCTGTACAATTGGCAGACTTGCTCAGGATCGAGCACTTGGAATCTGCCTTGTCAAAGAAAGAATTCAAATTTGATTTTGTTGTACGGAGATGCGTTAAAAATTTAATTCAGTTGTAAGTGAATTCAGCAAAAAGGCTTTTTATGACGTGTGTATGGTTTGTTGTGCTGTTTTTTCGTGGTAAGATTCACTTGGCAAGTATGATCGTCACTACAAACAGGCATGCCCACACCCTCTGCCAATCGAAACTCAAGTACAACAAGCAACAATGTAGAATTTGAATGAATGGGTAAATATAACACAAACCTCATGTGATCATGAACGTTCTCGTTATCATATGAACAATGTGCAAATAATGCGTAGCAAAGTTCTACAAATAGCGGTCTTACAGAGAGGTTTTAAGAAGAACAATAGCAGCTACTGATAAATTACTGAATAAACTGGGACATGGATTTAGAAGCCATACAAATGGCGAACGTAAGAAACTTACGAATATACGAACAAATGGCGATTCGTGAGAAACTTAATAGACATACAGTATTAAAAAGTGGACAACTTATACTTATTATGTATGAACCTGCAAGCAGTATTCGACACAGTAGATAGAGATCGGTTACAGGAAATAATACAAAATCTTATTGAATCTATACAGCTTGAGCAGTCAATTTTGCCAGGAAATGAAGCTTTATTTTTAGCTTATGTGACATTTCTAAAAGAAAAAATTTCCCAAGAATTGTTTGCCAAATGTTTGAAAACCAATGAAAGGTGTAACAATATTTAATGAATTAAAAAGATTTTCTGATATAAAAGCTATACCCTTGTGTATAATAAGAGCCTTAAATAAAAGAATATCTGCTTTACTTTGTTTGGAAAATGATGATTATAATCTTTTAGTATTTAACAGGGAAACTAGTTGGTTATCTAAAAGTGCTTGTTTGGATCGATTTTGATACACTTTTTGATTCAGTGTTAAAACGAAGTCAGCACTACGCCAAAATTTGTAGAGAGGATGCTCGACGCACGTTTCGCTAACCAAGTTAGCATCATCAGGAGCGATGAAAGACTAGTCTTTCAGCATCCCAACAGGTTCACTCATCTCATTGAAAAAAAATAATGTGCTTTTGTATTTTAAAACAAAAGTTATAATTTCAATAAATACTACTTCAATTTCAATAAATATCAAAACAATTCATATTTTATTTTTGCATAATTATTTATCATTCAAGACATCAAAGTTAAATTTGTAGATTTTCTATTATGCAGTTAGGTAGTTATTTTATTTGGGTGTCCAGGGTCAGGTTTTTACTATAGGAAGGTGACCATAAACATAGTAAGTTTGGGAACTACTGATCTAGAAGCTTCAAACTATGTATGAAAATAATGGGAAAAAGGCTATGGTGAGAAATAGAGAAGAAACTAGAAAACGAACAGATGGCGTTTAGTGAGAAACTTAATAATAAATAATAATAGACCTACAGTATGAAAAAGCTGACATATTATATCTATTATTTATGGACCTGAAAGCAACATTCAACATGGTCGATAGAGACCAGTTATGGGAAATAATAAAATTATCAAATCTTAGTGATTACAAAAAAGAAACCAAATATATAACAATCAGTAAGGAAGATGTAAGATTAGAAGGACAACTAGGAATGGGTACTCAGTACAGAGAATTTGGATGAGATAAAGAAGGCTATAAAAATCTACTACGAATTGAACAACACAGTTATGCAGTAAGGTTTAGCTATTGATTTTTCTGTCCGCTTGGCACACGAACGTGTGCCAATTATTGCGTCCCTGAACTGCAG
This sequence comes from Coptodactyla brooksi, assembly GCA_033557675.1. Classification (NCBI taxonomy): domain Eukaryota; kingdom Metazoa; phylum Arthropoda; class Insecta; order Coleoptera; family Scarabaeidae; genus Coptodactyla; species Coptodactyla brooksi. The sequence continues at coordinate 20,911 of JAWQRM010000245.1, forward strand.
GTCTATTCAAGGGGTTATGTCTAGTTACAGAAGTCGAAAAAATCGATTTTTGGGTTTTTTCATATTCTTGAAGTACGCCGTTTCAAGAATGTTTTCTGAAAATTTTATGTCAGTTGGACGAAAATTGGTAAATTAATATCTTGAGGATTATTAAAGCATTTCACCTATAACTTTTTCGTACTTATTCTGTGTCAAAGGCTTGTTTGTGAACAAAGTTTTTTGCTCTAATGAAAACTTTTTTTATTTGAAAAAAACGAAAAATTAAGAGCCCGAAAAATCGCGTTTTTCTTAAGACGACGCTCATTTTGTCAAAAATTATTTTTTCAAAAATGCTTCATTTACGTACAATATATATTCATATACTAACAGAATCTTTCTATGTTTTGATTATCAGACGATTTGGCTTGGAGCTTTTGTGTACACTGCACAATACCTCTGAAAAACTAGGTTTCCTTAAAGTGGCCGTAACTTTCTTAATTTAAAATATTTTTCATCAAAATAAATTTTGAATGTTGCTTATCTGTACTTTTAATATCAATATTTTGTTATAAGAAAAAATAGTTGAAACTTTCTTATAAAAAACCCCTGAAAATCACGTTTTTCTTTTCACCTTGCACTAGGCATGACCCCTTAACGCACCTTCACCTACCAAGATTCTTCTTTGGTAATCGTTCAACATTATCCACAGAACCAATGCTTCTGTTCTCAATTTCATTCTCGGGGGTTAAAAAACACTCGAATGTGTCCATCCCTCCTTTTACATTTACAAATTCCACATAATCTGGTATTTGATAATCAGAGAATTCCTCTTTTACTTCAGTTTTCGTTGTGGTTATTTCTTCGTAGACTGGCGGAAGATTATCTACATTTTCGTTTCCACATTCCTCAACAGCAGCAAATTCCTGCTTGTTATTTATCGTAAAACGGTAGTCCTCAGTCATTGTTGATGTTTTTTATATGCAACTTTATGTATAGTAGGTTTTTCTTATAAAACTAATAACACAAAATTAATAAACCCTTCCTTGCTGAATTTTAGGGTGAAATGTTTCCAAGAACCTAACACTAAAAGCCAGCGTACCCTTAGGGAATTCACGTTGACCTTCCAGATACAGATTAAGGTTATGTACTTTGTGTATAGACGTTGCAAGTGTTGCCAATTTAATGTAATATCTATTAAATCTGACAGTTTTGACTGCCCCACCTATTGGGAGAAATTTTAATTTGGCAGAATAATGTGATATTTTTCTTATAATACAAGTAAAAACGCGCAACTGATGCAAAGGATGTATAAAGCGAATTTAAAAACGAAACGTCGATCATTAAAGTCGTGCATACTTTTATATTTTTGACGAATAGAATGTAATAGATTTTTAATGTTTCCGTTAAATGACATTTTATTTTTATCAATTCTTCTGCCAATGGAATACTGCGCAGTCTGTTTGTGAATATATAGTAACCTTGTGCACTTAGTATGTTGGTCAACAATTTATCATATAAATATAGAGGAATTCTAATGGTAACAGAGAAAACTAGAGATATCCAGTTTCAGAATCCACCAAAACATAAATTCTTATACCCCATTTGGTGGGTTTATTTGAAATATATGTTATAAAACAAATCTCTCATTTGAAATTGATAACTGATTTGTCTGCACATATGTTTTTCCCTGGTGGAAAATTTTGAATTGATGTATTCCAGAAAATTAGTAATTCGTTGAACTCGTATTCTAACATGTCTTCCAATGATGTATTGTTTTGAAATGCAACATCCAAAATATTTGGTTGAATTGTCTTGTAGTAAACACATTAGAAAAAAATGGTGTTCTAGTATTACGCTTAGTTGATTAATGACTCCTGCATATTTGGTAAAAGCATCGTGCCCACATTCAGAGTAACTCCGAAAAAGATCCTTAATTAGCTCTCGATTTCTTTTTAGCCCAGTCGTTAGTTTCTTTTATAATTTTGTCCATGAAATACATTTTGAAAAATTGTATCGGTTGCTCGGTATTGGAAATTTCTTATTCTGCTACTTTCTGTCCTGCTAAAAAGTTTATATTCTACAAGGGAATGTCACTTTCTGTACTGTCAATCCACACATTGTTGCCTACAGGTGCAACTTCATCTTCGCAATCAGATTCAATAATTTGAATCCTTCGTTTCTTACGAACTATTATTATGACACCAGCTATTCCTAAATTATTTCTAATACCATTGACTAATATTTCACTTGAATCATCACTGTGTACAAGAAAATCAAGTTCATCTTCTACATCACTTATTTCACAATATTCTTTATGTCACCTTCCATCTTTACTACACAAGGGCTTACGTTTTGAAATCAAACCTTATAAGCCACTGTGTAGTAAGAAAACACTTATTGTAAACGCTATTTATAAATACACATTTCAAAGTTCATATTTCAAATGTCGCATTATCGGCGACAACAGAGTGCAAAGGGTTCAAAGATATAAGGTCTGCATGAATCTTTTATCCAGGTAAACTAGTCCTTAAAATTTATTTAACAAAAATATAATTAATAACATAATAATTAATCTCCAGCTCGCCATACCATGTAGAATAAGAAATCTAAGACATAAGTATATATCACAAAAATATAGAAAGGAGTATTGAGGAGAACAGAAACCGTTATCACACTTTCTGTTCTCCTCAATACTTCCATCTAGATTTTCCTTTGCTTCTATATTTTTCCTTGAATCAGCTTCATCTTTTCTTCAGCACGTGATGTCTATGTAGTCTTAGGAAACATTTGATGTGATAAAGAGCGTCGCATTGAAAACAGGTAATGTACACTTTAACCTTTTTCAGGCACTTTTTACGTGTTTTCATAATGTTAGTTTTTCCTGCAGCCATGTAGGTTGGGATGTTTATTTCATCCTAGCAGCGTTACCAACTGTAAATTTACAATTACACTGATTACATGCATAATTAAATAATTATGTTAATAAATAATTAATTAAAGTCTTAGGCTCCTTTACCAAAATGGTAAAAACTGTGAAGCGGGACAGGGGCGCATTGTATGCTACAGGAAGCGGTGTCTCGTGCACTGTAAATGTCAACATTGCCTCGAGGACTCTTCTTTATTGTAGAACTAGTGGTTACCCAGTGCGCGTGCCACGACGTTTCACATGCTGTTACGGGCGTCCCTTTTGTTTCTGAGAAAAAATTTTTTCATGGACACATAAAACAGCACTTTTACCCTATGGTAAATTTTCAAGAACATCGCATGCCTTCCGGTATTCTACAATTTAGTCCATAAATATATATTACAAACCATGATTGCACTCGCTGTTCTCCTCAACAATTCCTTTTAAATTTTCCCGCCCTACTAATTTTTCCTTGAGCTCATCTTTTGAGGTTATGTTCGGGCAACAAAATGCATATCACTCTTTGTTCATGTGATGTCTTTGCGGTCTCAGGAACATCTGGCGTGATAAAGAGCGTCACATTGCAAACCGATAATGTACAGTTTAACATTTTTCAAGCACTTTTTACAAATTTTCTTACCGTTAATTCCTACAGCAGCCATATTGGCCTGAATGTTTAGTACTTTCACGCAGCGTTGCCAAATGTAAATCTAAATTACACTAAATGCCTGCGTAAAAAGACCCGAAACCAGTTAAAAATTAAGGGTACGTTTTATATAGGTACATTTTATGTAGGGTTCATAGATGAGAAACTCGTGCCCAAAAAGATAAATACCAAATGTACCGTTACTTACCGACCCATTATTATTCCAAAAACGAATATAATCTACAAAATACTTCAGATCACACGGCTTACATCGATAAACTAAACACGGATGCATTACAGGGGTCCGTTTTGTTATTTACTACTGGATGACTTAAATTGTGGTAGACAAAATAAACGCCACCAAGGTTGGCAGCTACGCCATAACATCGATAAACGTCATAGGGGGGTAACCTTCAGCACGAATATTATTTAAATGTATATTGCTGTTTAGATAGGGTTTTAATGAAAGAAAAAGGAAACTGCTGCTTCGTTTCATTAAATAATAGGTATAAAAAGCATTTATATACATATTTACGTTAAAACTAAAAAATCTAGTGAAATAGTTACGATTAAGTTAGGTATGTTGGTAACACTTCACGAGAGAATACTTTTTGACGTTTATTTGTGTTTAAAATTGACTTGGTAATGAATCATAATTTCTAGTAAAAATGCCAAAATCATTGTCACTACAAAATAGAATGTTTGTGGTTTTTTAATTAGTTATTTCGAAAGAGAGAAGGATAACGGAGCTCCACTTTTACTGTGAACTGCTGTGATTGATGGTATCTTCCGTTGTGTATGCATTTCATGTTGGATTCGATCGAATTTTTGTCTTGCCGATAATCAATTAATGATTAACATTTTTTTGTTGTAGCATGTCGCAGAAGCAGTTTACATCTTGACTTTACTCGGCGGAAGCCGAAAACCGATATTGACAGTAATACGGCAGCGGATATTAGGGATGTTATGTATGAAATAAATAAGAAAAAAGTTCACGTTAAAATTATTATTCTTTTAGAGAATTTGAAGTTGCGAGATATATATAATAGATCGCAAGTTCCCTTTGTAAAATTTTGAAAAATATTGGTTTTCGGTGGAAAAAGGATTGTCCAAGAATAGGGTTAATGGAATTGCCGAAGATTGCACTGGCACGTTTTTTATTTTTAAAGGAGTACGTACAGACTATGAAGTCCAAAACATCGAAATATGGCTATTTAGGCAAGACATCGATTTATGAGAATGGATCAGTGGCACGGTTATAGCAGGACGGAACCAACTATTTCATGAGAACCACTAAAAGGGAAGGCACCTGGTAC
>JAWQRM010000246.1:0-25727 GCA_033557675.1 Coptodactyla brooksi
GCGTCAAGCTGAACTATACACACACACACACACACACACACACAGATATATATATATATATATATATATATATATATATATTTCTAACTCTCTGTTTATATCTCGCAGTATAAAAACTTGGCTCTGGCTTGTTTCGCTAAGTGCTTTCTAAGATTAATCCGAAGTATTTGTATTACTCTATTTCTATTTCATTCATCTTTGTCCTGTTCATGTTGACTTAGTGGTGTTCGATTCTAGTTTTTAATGTTTGTTTTGTTTACTCTCCCTTTAAAATTTTCCACATTTCATTAAATGCAGTTTACATTTTCTATCATTATACGTACATTGCCATAGTAATAATAAACTATCATCCAGCACTACACGCGGTTCAAGTTACTAAGGTACGTTGGGCATTTAAGTAATATTTCTATGTACGAAGTCATATCCCCAAATATATTATTTTGCAATTTCGCAAAACAAGTAGCATATTAATCTAGACTATTAACTAAAATGTGTTTGACAGTAAAATGTTACCAACCGATTACTTTTCAAACGTTAATATACCACTTGTGAGGTTACGCCCCCAATCCTCAATCAATTGGGAGTCTGTGTGCATAGAAATTTGTTTACCACAGTTTCATTTTTCCACTTATCAACACGACCAATATGCCGGTGAAATGTTTGAATTTGTAGCGTCTAGAACTGAAAATTGTCAATTCGAGCTCTCTTGGGAAATATCTGTAAAACTTCCATCTTTGATAAAAGTACGCCACACAGATATGTATGTCGCCTTATGTGGGAAAATCCCTACCGCATTTTCACATCTTTCACGCAAATTCATTAACCACTCCTTTTCTGCTCGTAATACCTCCCATCAGATACCTATGCAGTGATGGTGTGTATATTACGCTATCGATCACCACAAATAGTTGACGTGGTATTAGAAAATGCGTTTCATCCAAACGTAAACATGGCCGATAAATTACGCAATGACTGGAAATAATCGAAATAGGGCGTGATAGGTTTTACATTCCTGTACCCAAACGGGAAACTAGCCGGTCCGAATTATTAAGCAATAGCATAATAGTTATGCTAGTTAAAGTAATTAACCAATCAATCGTTTTCTATTTAAACGAAATGATAGTAAAAATTCGAATTATTAAGAAAACCTCTGTTATAATTAAATGAAAGTAAAAAGGGCTTAGAATACTGCTTATTGTTAACTGACTTGTGCTAGGTTCGAACCAGCACCAACAAGTTTGAAGAGTCAAAGTACAACAAAAACCACATATGAAAACGCGAAAATCGATTACAGAGAAAACACCAAAGCAATTATGTTTGATGCCTCATCGTTGAGTTCTGTCGGTAACATGTTCCCTAATTTAGGAGTAAGCGATAAATCGGAAAACAATCATACTGATTTTTCCGATCATAATATCCAATTAAGAAATATCGGTATTTAAAAACAAAATCTTATTCAGAGACAGGTTGCTAACCTATTTCCTTGCTAACCTACGTGATGTAAGTTTTTATTCTGTATTGACTTCTTGTTATTCAAATAGGCAGAGGTCCGCCGCACATTGTCAGGTTCATTTCATTTTATAAAACTTATTTTCCACGTAGAATGATTAGTGATGGTGAAGGGCTCTTGGCATTACTTGTCCATAATTTTCCGCATCCGGCGCTAAAGGGATATTTGTCCTGTCATCCATATATTTTTAAACTATGATTTTATAATATAGTAAATAAATACATATCCGAAACATATCATCATTATCAGATATAATAAACGTTACAGCTTCCTAATGACTGAATGCACTGTGGATTTTACTGTTGATGATTCAGTGGTTTCCAAGTAACCATAACTTTGTGGTACTAGTATTTTTGTGTTCGTATAGTAGTTTTACTAGTATTTTTTTATTAAATTGTTGGCTTGGAATCTTAACCAAAAAAGGGAATAATTTACTGCTCGAAACAGGTTTTGCTACATACGTTTGCATCATATGTCAAAACACATTACAACAACAATTAGTAACACAAGCCTGCAAAATTGGGATTGTGTCATGTTCTTTTTAACTTTTCGTAATTGATTCCTTCGTATTATTTAGCACTGAATCCGAAAATGACTTCCATTTTCTCCCATTACGTCCGAATTTTTCACAAATTGGTAAAAAGCCAAAAATTTACGAAAATATGAGACTTTGAAATAGATGTTCTTATACAGGGCTATCAGATATCTCCAAGTTCCACGTGACCGCAACTAATTAGGCAACCAAACTTGCAGTATGATAATGATTAAAATAAAACGCCCTAATTGCCATAGTTGAGAGAGTCACCGGCATAACAAAATTCATTCACCGTTAAATAACAGTAAAAGAAATCCTAAATTAATCCTATACTATTAAACGAGCGAAAATTGTATATGTGTTAGTTATGAAAGCTCTCTGCATTTGCTCTCAGTAATCTAATAACAAAAACAACTCACTTCACGAACGCTCATGTTTGAAATGTCAAGATCTGGTTACTTTTTAGTGACACACGCAAATATTCTAATACTACCAAAGAACCATAAACAAATTTGTAGAACAGGAATCTGCATTTGATCCTGTAAGACATTTCTGAAAGCCCGGTAATTTATTCCTTTTTCTGCTTATGCTAGCACAGTGTACGTAAAATACACAATTTAATTTAATGTGTGAAAAAAAATGTTTCTTTGGACTGGTCATTCTTTGTATGGCGCTTTTCCTTTTATGTTCTCTGCGGAGTTCATATCGGTGGAACGTCTAGTGATAGTCAGTCTTCCTCATAGTAGACCATTTTCTTTGATACTTCCTTTCCATTTCTTTAATCCTAGGCACCCAGATTTTGAGGAAAATAGCCCAAATCCGAATTTAGGAAGCGAACCTTTAAACTCATGGAACAGGCGAAGTTTTTGTACTTCTGCAGCGTGTTCTTAACAATTGACTTAAGGTTCGGATCTTTGTTATTGCCCAAAGACTTGGTTACTACGTCTTTCAATGCTCCCAAGGCTTCTTTTATCGCGACTTCGATTTGCTTCTCAAAATTATCATCCTTGAGAAGTTTTCTAATGTCCGGACCAGCAAAGACACCCTTTTTAATTTGGTGGTTAATAAGTTAGGTTGGAAATTTATCACAGATGTAGATAAAACATTAACCTTCTTTAAGTAAGACTTTGACAAATTGCTTCATCGACCCTAACTTGATATGCAGAGGTGGAGCGAGAACTTTATTCGTCTCTACGAGAGACTTTCGGGGCACAGTTTTGGTTCCAGGTACTAATGAATTCCTCTTCAACCAGTATTTCTTTGTCCAGTGATTGTGTCTGTCTCTACTATCCCATTCACATAAAATATACGGAAACTTTGTGTACCCCCTTTACTGCGGTGTTCTGGAATCGAGTCCTTAATAACTGTGAGACTTAGCTGTAGTCTGTACCACAGCATCCATTAAATGCAAGTAATACATCGATCAAGGGCAAGTTTTCTTTATAAACAAATAGTGATTTGTTATACGTACAGAATAAATGTATTAATGCCCCTATTAAGTGCTTTGCTGATCAATAAATTATTCAGACGCTAAGACATTGGTATGGTGCACAATCTCACATACATAACTTTAACCTGCTTTATTATTCTAATTACAAAAACAAATCAACACCTTTAGATTCGTCAAATAAGTTATTTTACTTACCTCGTGCATGGTGAACCAGGAGTAACAAGTGCCAATGGGCCATAATGGTTTCGAATGGTTCCCTAAGGTATACATATAAATCAACCATGGAGCTGGGAAAAGTAGCGTGCACATGTCGCAGATTGCCATTGCCATCAGAACGACATTCGTCGGAGATTTCATGTGCTTTTTACTCAGTACCACGACGATCAACGTGTTTGCGATGATTGTGACGATAAGCAGAAAAGGCATTATGTAGCCGTACATCGGAATGGCATAGTCGATCGGAAGTTCTGTCGTTACATTGATATATGGGTATTTATTATCGGTGACATTAGAAGAATAAAAGACTGGAGTGAACGCAGGATTCGCGGTAGTCGTCAGATTGGGATCGTACTGTTCTATCGAGAACGTCGACAGTTGAAATATCGACGTGTTCATGGTTCTACTACATTAGTATTTCATCGCTGTATTGTAAATGGACGAGATATTTATAGTTTAAGGTGCCTCTTCTTCGGCGAGAAGTTGTTGATATTTATCGCAGTTTTCCTGAAAAGAAAAAATGAATAAATTTTAATAAAATATTCAGATGCAAACAGCTATTGGAACTAACATATTAGTTTAAATGTAAATGATTCTACTTTATAAATAATTGTAAATAGTATAGTTTCTAGTTGTTATGATGTAATAAATTAGTATTATCATTTAATGGTAGGCGTCAGAAGCGTCCAATTGTTTCAGTTTGGCAATTAGAATTATTTACAGTCAAGATAGATGGAAGAGATATTTTATAGCTTTCTTATTTAGTTTTTAACCCCGAATATCTAATTTATTATATCTATTTCATGAGATATTAACGCATAGATCATTTTGTTCATACGAGGATTTTTTTCATATTTTGTTTTTATACCGACAGGTTTTTCATACTTTGTTTTTAAACAATATTTTTTTACTAAAGTAGTGTCTTGTAAGGAAATATACGCTGATTGTGCAAAAAATTAGAGACACCTCTAATACATTTTCGAATGAGAAAGAGGTGTCTCTAATCTTTTGACCACTCATTATGTAAGGATATATACAATAAAAAGTTTGAGATTCTATGGCCTAATAGTTATTAAGCTATATATACAGCAAAGCAATACGAAGGAATTTAAAATTTCAGTACCAGTAGTACATATGACTGACTACATATACAGAACTATTAAACAATGTAAATAATAATAACTTGAAAACCTTATGGACAAGACAATCAGCCTACTGGGCGTCTGACTGTAATAAAACACCTAAATTACAAGAGTTTTGCATCACGTAAAGAATTGATACGAAAGGATGCAGAGCCGAATCATGTCTCGAATTACATTCACTTTCCAATAACAATAACGATTCACTCAAAAATCTTAAGAAAAAAGAGAACCATCCACTACATACTATAAAGAAAAAATAGATATCCTAATTACCTTAAGTATGTCACTCAAAATACACTACGAGATTGATGAAATAGTGAAAAATAAAAAAAAAACATAAATACAAAAACAGCCGAAAAAAGGAAATTAAGGAAGCAGTGGATTCTACAAAGAATGGTAGAAAATAATCAAAACTTTAATATAACTCGTTAAGAGTTCAACCAATTCCTAGCAGAGATAAGAAACCAAGGTATTAAAAACTACATAGAAGCACTAACTGTGGCATCCACGAATTACGTATTCTAGAAGCAGCAAGAAAGCTAAGAAAGACACATAAATCAAACCCATCCATCGGAAAGATTTCGACTAGAAGAAAGCCAGAATGAAAAGATATTGAAGAATTCCTAGAATCCGCATTACTGATGGACTTGTTCGTACACAAAATCAAAGTCCTCGATACGGAGAAAATAATTATGGAGGAAGTAAACATCAATAAAAATGTATAACTCAAATAAAACGAAAGCTAACAATTAGCTTGGCAGAAAGATAGTATGGCGAAAACATGTATTTGATAATCTCAAATAACTAGTTGAAAGCTGTATTGGATTTTTGGGTAATATAGGGGTAATATACCTACCTCAGAGTAATGGTTCGTTGCCGAGAACAGACAAAAGGAATTTTGGTCGAAGGTATTGTGATCACATACCTGTAATCGATCAGGGTTGTCCTAAGTTACACTGTTGATTTTCCAAGTCGAAATATTAGGGGCAATCAATAAATAACGAGACAGAAGCCATTAAACCAAAAGTATGGTATTTAGAAAAATGGTGACTGGCCTGAAATATAATTGCTGATGTGACGAAAAGGATTCGCGTACTTTTCACTCGCTAGGTGGCTGTGCATGTCATGCAAACAATGATAAAAGGATGATAATCGAGCAGCTGATCGTCCAATCATTCCGCTTCTGATAGCGATGCATAATGGAGGCATCCAAAACCTACAATTGGCGGTGAATCGCTTGTAGAAAAGTATCTCAATAAATATTAAACACATAAAAAGTATAATTTTTTTATAAGAGCTAAAAATAAAACGCTATTTGACAGCGGAAGGTGTATGAGGTCGTCAAATCCATCGACGAATGGAAAGGATTTATGGGGAGGCCATATATGCTCTATATGGCCTCTGTGAGTGTTCTTAAACTACTTCCAGTAGCAAGAAAGTAGATAGTTACCTGTAGTTTCGTTTTTGCGAGAATTGTACTACTTAAATCAGTATCCTTGCGTTGAATTTGTGACTGCATTTTCGTTAATAGAAATCTAAAACAATTTTCAGTCATTCTCAAAGTGTTTTTACGATCTTCTCATTTCATCTAGAAGAGAATTAGTAGCTCTTATTTTTTCTTCCACTTCGTCTAAAATGTAAGATTAACTTATTTACTTCGTTGCGTTGTCTGTTCATCTTGCAATACACTGCTGACTAATGTACTGCACATGACTGTACTGCGAACGATTTTTGGTCAGCTTAGTTACTAAATTACTAAACGTTTAGTTACTAAATTACTCATCACTCGACAATTAATTACTAGCATTACTAGCACAGTCTAAACCACGCTTAATAAGCATCTTAAGGCCTGGGCAGCCATGTAAGTAGTACCTTATAATCTAGCTATCAGCAGTGATCATTTCCTAAACTAGTGATACGATGTGTGTTCAATTAAGCCTGAATAGTAAGAGGCTGCTTGCCTAATGTTATAGTTAAACGATGTTTTGAATCTATCTCACAAGTCAGAACAAATATTTCTGTTCCTCTCTGAATCAGCTGCAATAATTCCAGAATCAGTAAAATTCTGCTTGAAAATGCCGATCATTATCGGTTCGGCATTTTAGCAGAGTCACGACTTCTTCAAAGAGTATTTCTTTTACAGATCATGATGTGTGAAGATTACGCACTATAGGTCTTATTGGTTGCGTCTGTTTGTTATCGTACGTATGCCATTCAGTTTTTGCGTCGTCGAAAAATCTTCTCGGAGTTCTTTGTATTCATTTTCGTTGTTGAGGTTGATCTTAATCTGATCATTATTTAACATATTAATATTGAAATTTAGCTTGTGAAATTTGTAATCCTCGAGATTGCTCATAATTATTGGTGGTGGTTTATTTATTATTACATGCTTAGATTTTGCACCTTTAGAGTTTTCTTTTGATTTTTCAGGCGATTTGCTTTAAGGCTAAATTATCCCAATGAAGTTTTCATGAAGAGCCAAGGCCGAAGGAAGCTTCTGGAGTTCGGTCGAATGTGATGACTGCTCATTATTTTATTTTAACGGCATACTGTACCAAAAGTGCTTGTCAACATGGTTAATAATGAATACTACCTGAATGTTGTACGCCATTTGTGTGAAGCAATCCGAATAAAACGCTCCAATGTTCGCTCCATGGCGAAACAACTCATGACACAACGATTGCACCAGGAAAATACACCTACTCAAAATTCACTGCTTGTTCGTTAATTCTTCTTGCTGACGACAACATCGTTATGATGCTTGACATAACGATGTAATCTTGTAAACAATGTATACATTAAAAAAGACAAGGTTTCGGTATATTCATTAGCGTTTTTACATTATATACAGAAGATTTGAATATGCCCATAATAACTGCGGTATTGTGAGAAATCAGCTCTGTACAGTCAGTTATGAACAGTCTAGAATAAGAACGCCAAGGAATAAGAATCGTCAAAAATTACTAATCGGATAGGAAACCTTTACCTCGTTCTCATTACCGTAAAGATTTTTGTCCCAGGCTATTTTTCATCTGTTCAATACTCTGTTGGTATATTCTGTTTAGCTTGTTCTTGGGAAATTAAATCCGTTTGCTGATGATCTTTTTTCCACATTTCAAAATTCCATTTTTTTAGTTCAGACTACAAATAAAATAGAAATATTGCTAATAAATGCAAAATTTATTTAAATAACTTTAAATAATTAAAATATTTAACAATAATATAAAGCAATAATATCTTTTCATATTATTTTATCAGCAAATTACCAATTTATAGTATTGCAAGCATTCATATTTAATTAAAATTTATTGGTTTAGTTAATCTTCGATCGGCGTTCGCATTGAATTTATGAGATTGGCACGTGATTTCTGACCTTATAAATTTATCCAACCGTTTTCAACGTAGACGATAGGCGATTAGGATGTCGGTCCTCGAAGATACGTCAGAGATATGTTCGTGCCTCTGGCCCTAGTTTCTCTATATTGTTTGTGGGTCTTGTGACCGAGAATTCCATTACAGAAGTTCAATGTCATTCTCATCACGAAGCTAAGAGGGAACTATTCGGGAACAATTCTCACTGATACATTATTTCATCCAAAGTTTACACGGATCACGTCATGTCAAATCGTGGGGAGGAAATGTAGCCAATCCAGCCAGGTCGTGCATAGGTCATCCACCTCCTATGCTTAAACCGATCCGTCCACAACTTCGGGTTAATATAATAATTCCGGATAATATAAAAGTTCTTTCGTATACGTGAACAATAGCCAGTGTCTAAAAATTTTCTGCGTATTAATTACGTATTATCATTAATTCTGCATATTATTAATTCTGCGTATTAATTATTTTAGTTTATTGAATAAACTAAAATAGACCGGGTATCTTTAATATTATATGGAAGACGAGCTAATTGGAGTTGGAGGTCATTGATCTTTTTATATAAAGAACAAGAACAAAATCACGAACTTAAAAGCTATGATGTCGAATAATAAATTTTTATATATTATTTCAGTAACGTATATCGATTTCTGCGTGTCAAATGCTGCTGGGCTGCACCGTTAGTTTTCGAAAACAAATATATTTCGTTGAAGCTACACAAACAAAAATACGCGTTGTGTAGTATGGAGTTTCCGGTCTAGAAATTACAAATAATATAAACATTGACGAGCACGGAACGTTAGGATCCGCTTGTACGTGTAGATAAAAGGCTGTGGATGCAGGCTCGTATTTGTTCTGTTAAAAACCGTCCTGTGATGTAGAAATATCCGCAAAAAAATTGCGTACTTTGTAATTGATGTAACTCCTACGGTTTTACAGTCCGCCTGTAGCAAATGTAACATCATATAAAAAAGTTACTACTGAAGTTGTTCATTCGATACATTAAGAATTGAAAATAATAAAAGAAATTAACAAATTATGTAGAAATTCACAATTTAAAATATTTGAATATTACGTTAAAACAGCTTTATTAATTTAAATTAGAATGGTGCTATAGTGTCGCTTTTATATATTTGATTTGTAGATTATAACGAGGAAGCGTAATAAATTTTACTCCGACCCCTAAATATTGCAACAAATCATTGGTTAACTGGGTGTGCTGCGTCGGTAGCATCCTTTCGACAGCATGCTACTGAAACTAAGAAATAGACTATAGCTAATAGTCTACAGCTAATTGGAGAAAAACGGAGGTCTGTGGTCTCGCAGTTACTAAAGCTAACAACACCTTGGCCACAACAAAATTGTTTAGAATCTCGCCATATGTTTCGGTTGATCTAATAAACCTTCTTCAGAGGAATGAGAACAGAATACTGTTCTCTGTGATTCTTCAGAAGAAGGTGTACTAGACAAACCGAAACATATGTCGAAATTCTAATGAATTCATGAATTGTTGTTGTACCTTAATGAAATAAAAATATCTTCAATCGTGTCCTTTAATTGAGTGACAGAAAACTACGAATGTCAACAGAATAACAGCAGTAGCAAAGAAAGTAAATTTCCCAAATTTATGTACCACAACTCTCTTTTTAACCACCACCATCGGTGCTTCCGATATTTCGTACAGGAATTTTGGTGGCTGGATGCGACAAATGAAATGTCATGTCCATTCCTGTCGAGTATTTTGCGGCTTCGTGATTATGGAACTGGTATTAGTCACAGTGGACGTCCATATCAACATATTGTTACACAACAAAATAAAATAATTCAGGCGTTTATTGAAGAACCATTGGTAGTAATATCGGCACAATTACTACCAATTTTAAAACAAAAGCCATCATAGAAGGGGTTATCGTTTGCAACCAAGTAATGAGAAACAACGACTAGGATTTTGTTTAAGGTATGAACAAAATCCTAATTTTATTCGTCGAAGTGTATGATCCCATAAATTTTATCTTTATAAGAAATGATATCAACAGCTTTTACAATGTTTATATCTGGTTGTTAAAAAATACACTTGTAGTCAGAATGCGAGCTTTTCAACGAGGATTTTTTCCTACAACGTGCCAATAGTATGGTATTTTTAATAGCAATAACAATTTTAATATAGTTATTATTATTATAATTTTTGGGGCTCTTTGATCGTGGTCTATTACCTTTTCTTTTATTTCTTAACGTTTCGTCAGCTTCTGTGGCTGACATCTTCAGAAGTCTGTCTCCTTTTGTTGCAGTCGGTTTGACTTTCTAGGTCGCTCAACTTCGTCCGAACTTCAAATGATGTTGACAGATCTATATATGTCAATATTTATATATCTATATACCGTCTGGAACAAAAGAAGAACTGACAGACTTCTGAAGATGTCAGCCACAGAAGCTGACGAAACGTCAAGAAATAAAAGATAATAGAACACGGCCAAAAAAATTATAATATTACAATAATATTAACTCCGGCCGTGAAAGCCTAAGTACACATTTAATATAGTTTATTTACGTTGCTTATTTACAATACTTACACGCAACCGGTATTTTAACATACAATCAATAAAATATAGAACTAGGCGTAAACAAACTAGAAAATAGATTTAGAAAATACTGATATAAAACGTAAGTAAACGCTAACAGATAAGATCGTCTTTAGGACTGTGACTGTGTTTGGTATGTTGTAATATTTAATGCAATAGAGTTCATACTATTTAGCTCCTTGGGTAGTTCACAGAATCTTAGCAATGCTTTTTTTCCCAGTGCAATAGTTATTTGAATGCAGGGTTTCAGCTACAGGCGACATGGATTCCCTCACGAGTGCAAAGTGTTAAAGAAGTTGAGACTCTTTACTGTTTGTATGCAGGGTTCCACTTAAGAAGTTCATTACATATTATTTATACATCTCAATATACATTTACAGTTTCTATATTGATAGTAAATACATAACAAAAAAATCGACGAGGCGGGAGATGAGGATACGTTTATTAACACGGTTCACTTAAAATATATAAAGAAAACGATAAGTTCATCATACATATTTTTCTTGAGGCGCCTCCTACTAACAAGTAACACTAGAGCAGTGTCATACGGCAATTTTCCTAAAACTTGGAATACAAGTAGTACATGGAAAACTATTGGGCACGTATATCGCTATATTGGCTCAAAAGCCGTTTGAAGAGCAGAAATCACCTTTATCGATTTTGGAGATAGGCTCTATTTTACGAGTTATTTTTACGATTGTTGGGAAATCAGGTAATTAAGGGTTTTTGGGATCGCTAATAAGGAACCTGAACCCCGTTTTTAAGAATTCAAAATAGCAGATGCAATATGGCGGTCGCATTTTTTTAAAAGCTTTACATCCTGTCAAAAATGAGCATCATTTTGATGCGAATTCGTAGCAAAAGGTCATAATCGAAAACTACTCCTAACAGTAACTAAACATCGAAAATCATCACTACAAGTGGTGCTGCATGTAAAAACCAATCCCTCCTTAGCGCTACCCAAGATGGACGACGTAGACGTGATAGGGTTAGCTTCGCTCGCTTACTCTGATTTTTGGATTTAAAGTGCCTGTAAAGATAATGGAATGTCGATGAATCCAAGAAATATTGTTCTTTTATTTCAAAGAAGTTTTAATTCTCCTGAATATGATGTGGATTCAGTTATTGCAGACGAGGGAAAATCTTTTGCAGCTAATTTGAAGAATTTGATTAAAGATGCTACAGAGGCACAAATACCTGTCGAAAGGATTGATGCTTTAAGTTTAATGAAGGAAATATATATCCTGAAACAATTCTTTGTGATAAGGTTTCTGAAAACAATTTCGAAGAATCAATAAAGGATTGTAAGATTTTGTACAATTTTGGCGATCGGGGAAGACAAAAGCTTTCCCTTTAAAGACAGTTTAGCACAGATTTAAGAAAGTTTCTGATTATTGTATAAGTGGGAGAAGCAAATTAAAGAAGGTGGCTCGAGAAATAAAAAATTATTACAAATTTCGAAGTATGTTTTGGATCAATTCACAATTTCCTCCGAAAGATCGCTTTCTATTCATAGCATTAATATAAAAAGATGGGCTTTACGCGCTAGAGAAGAAATCAATTTGCCACGAACATTATTTACTGCTTCCACATTTTGGGTACATAATTTTAAAGTGAACCATGGAATTGTATCGAGAAAGATAAATTTGTGCGTAAAAGACCTATATTGTCAAAGGAATAATTATTACAAATATCAAGGGAATTTGTTTCTAAAGTAAAATCAGAGACCATGTTGGTAGGTGAAGGCAATATCTATTACTCCGTTCAATCGGGGTTCAATTTAGAAATGCGTGCAGGTCGCCTGTTTGCTTTAAAGGAATCATTGAAAGTAAAGTCTTTAGCGCAATCTTTAAACTTTTTCACTCAGAGCTAAACTGTTCAGCCATTCGTTTCTGCCAATGAGGTAGAAACGAATAATACCCACTTTCAAATGAGGATACTATGTATGAGTACAAGAACCGAAGCTTTGTAACTTATTTTTGAAATTTCAAAATATTGGAAACATGATGGAAAGGTCAATATTTAGCTCTAGGACACAACTGTGGTAAACATCCCTGTTGCTATTATTGTCATGGTTGGTCATTGTAGCCCAAAATTCACCGATGGACACACGTTTCGTATCTGAGTGGACATCAGGTGCCCGTATCTGAGGTGCGTGTGACTGTTTACATTCTGTTACTCTGCACATTCTGTTGACCAGCAGACTATCTGCACGCAGGATTATGTCCTGCTAAAGTGCCAAATATGTATTGACCATCTTCGTAACATTCGATGATTTTCTCCTCAAAATCTAGTAGTGCTCTTTCAGTCCATGCACGATAAATCCCAAGTGATAGACCGATGCTTCCTGTTTGTTGAGATTATTTATACCTACAAGTGGGATATTACTTATACCTCCAGACCACTAGGTATAGTATTATTTCGTTGATTTATGACATCGTATAGCCGATTTCAGCTTTCAAGAGGGTTTGTAATGAAATCAGGTCATTATTGTTTAATGTAATGATTATTGTAATTTCATGTTTGTAATTGATGAAATGGAATCAGAACACGTTATGTTTTGATCCCATTTAGAAAGTAATGTCAACTATAAATTGGGAACGATTTAGCAGAACATTAGCAAACTGTTATGATGACATTACACATTCTTCACATGGCCAGCGCAATACTGACCCTGAGCGCAACGTGACCTTGACCAGCGCAATACAAATACCAACTATTCATTTGCGCGGGACATTCATATAGTTAGTTATGGACAGTCACCGACGAGTCATCGACACGCGCACTGACATGCTGACTATTACAGTAGTAATAGCCGTAGCATTTAAAGCTAGTGTAATCGAGAAACTGTAACACCAGAGACAACAACATTACATTTAAATAAATACGTTAGTTTATTAGACAATGTTTTAATGGACCCTCCACAACGACCCCGGCTGATAGGAAGGTAACATCACCATAGCACCTCGCGATCCTGTGCGGCCCTTATGGTGATGTTACCATGGCGATCCGGTCCGGGCCCCACAACATTACATGACGATCCTGCCTGGCCACCCTGTACCACGTAAAGGGGAAAGCGGATGAAGAGTTTTCTGATGTCCTATAGGGTACTCGGACCTAACCCCCCAGTAAGGGCATAAAAAATGGAGTAATCAAAGCAAAAAAGGCGAAATGGTGATAATCAGCCAAGCAGGCAACAGTGGAGGAACTACAGCTTCCACAAGAATTAGAGATGGTTAAAAGAAAGTATAGTATAGATCCTAAAGAAGATCAATTAGTGATAGAAATTAGGGTATATGTTAGAGAAATAAAAATAGTAGAGGAAGTAATTAGGGAAATTCTTAAATATAGAAGGTTAGCAGTAATATTGTCAGGTATATAATATTGTCATATAGTTAGTTACCGACTATCACCGACAAGTCATCGAGACGCGTACCGTCATGCTGACTATTACAGTAGTAATAGCCGTAGCATTTCAAGCTAGTGTAATCGAGTAACTTTAACACCAGAGACAAAACATCACATTTAAATAAATACATTAGTTTATTCGACAATGTTTTAATGGACCCCCCACAACGACCCCGGCTGATAGGAAGGTAACATCACCATAGCACCTCGCGATCCTGTGCGGCCCTTACATGGCGATCCGGTCCAGGTCCCACAACATTACAGATTAATAAAATCAAATGATTCATATATGTCACTCCTTTATGTAAGCTATTTTTTCCTTTCTTAAAGCTAACACAGCTATATAGTAATATAAAGAAAATAGTGAAGTAGCTCTTTTAACAGAGTATCTGATGTTGTGTGAATCACCCGTTTAAAGCTATGATTGAAAGAGTTTTGATAAAGTTTATTATTCCCAAGAGCTGCGTTTCCGAGTCCCGTGGTTGAGTTATGAAACTCTATAAACGTTACGTGTTCACTGGAGACCGGAAAAGTACCAACTGTTATCAATTAAATTGTTTTCAAACCTAAACTTTCCTAAACTACCTGTAGACGGAGTTCAAAATAATAAAGTAATAAAACACATTACACATTTTATTTTTTAGCATTTAGCCGAACGGTAATTTGAGACCGCCGATAAGCGAATAACACAAGGGACTTACATAATTGACTCCCATATGTTGCATTCAGCTAAACTCTAATATCAACATTGTGCCATAAAGTATGTCGATTGCTCGTCAGTACATTTTACGGGATGCAATAATATTCGTTAGTGTACAGCAAAGGAAATACCTTAGAGTAGTTCCAACAGTGTCTTCAAGGTATGGTACAATCCTAGGCCAAATGTTCTTTGGAAAATCCAAATATTTTTTATTTTTCGCTACAAAACTAAAACATCAAAAATTTGTCAATTTACATTTTACTTTTTAAAGACGAATGAACCTGCCATAAAATGTATCGATTTCGATCCAAATAAGCAAATAAGCTCGTTCGGTTTTTCGTAATGGAGTAATGCACAATTTATTTAGAATACACAATTAAAACATCTTCTTTGCAAGTAACGTTTTGACCGTCGTTCTGTATGACGTCTTGCCATCTCTCTGTCAAGTTCGTTGTGCCAATCTTTCTTTGGCGAAGATTTTTCCGTTCATGGAACTTTGCGCAGACCGGAATAAGTGCTGGTAGGAGGATGCTACATCTATTGAGGCAATCGTCCTATCTGATGGTAGTAGCTCGGAAAAAATAACACCTTTGTAATTCCACCACAAGGAGAGTATAATTATTTTAACTAAATAGGGTGGTTATTGGGTAACTCACGAGCAAAATCAAAATTAGTACAACCTTTTTATTTAAGCCAATATTTCACTGACAATTTTCAACTTCTTCGGGGCTACAAAAGTTCATGTTCAAATGATACAAAATCAGTCAAAACAACGATAAGCTTACCGTAATAAGTGGTCTACCTGATCATAAAAGTGTAATTAACGCAATCAATCATCAAAAAACATTAAAATTTACTGAATCAATTAGGTCTACACACGACAAACGAAAACTGCCAACTAAGAAAAATTAACCAAGCTAGGACATAAAATCCTATATCTATATGTGAGGGGTATTACCCAAAACATCACTATTATTTAACTTCTCTTGATTAGAATCATCTAAATTTAGTAAAAAACTATATATGTTGCTTAAATCCACCACGTCCGACCGCAAATTAATTGCGTGAGGAATCGTTTGGATTGCTACGATGTCGAAAAATAGCATTTCATTTGGAGTTGGTTGGTAACTTCTTTACTAAACTGAAATACAGAACTCCAAATGACAGAATGTCAGGAGTGGTTTACTGCATTCCATATATGAATTGCAATTTGCAGAAGGGCTTGTTATGCAATCGCATGAGAACAACATCAACTTGATATCAAAAATAATAAATCTATAAATAAGTACTTTAACACAATACGTTCTTATAAATAAATATAACATGAACCTTGATGAGGTAAAACTTTTATATAGAAAAGATATTTTTCGTGAAAGGCTATTTTTCGAGATGGAAACAATCCAAATGATTACTCACACAATTAATTTGCAGTCGGACGTGGAGGATTTAAGCAACATATATAGTTTTTTTTTACTAAATTTAGATACAAATGATCAAAGTAATTTAAATGATAGTGATGTTTTGGTAATGCAAGCTTTTTAACTTCTTAGTTTATTTTAAATTCATAAATATTCGCTCTCCTCATATATACAGGGCTTTATGTCAGTAATTTGATTTTGTCTTAGTTGGCAGTTGTTCTGTCTGCCATTTTATTCATTTATTTATCATGTGTAGAGTTGGTCCTTGTCCACCTTTATTGGTTTTATTCATTAATTCAGTAAATTTTAAAATATTTCTTTGATGATTGATTGCGTTAATTGCACATCTGTAGTCACGTAGACCACTTGATATGGTAAGCCTGTTGTTGTTTTTATTGATTTTGTACTATTTGAACATGTACTTTTGTAGCCCTGAAGAAGCTGGAAATTGTCAGTAAAATATTGGTTTAAATAAAAAGGACGTTATACCAATCTTGGTTTTGCTCGTGAATTACCCAATAACCATCCTATTTAGTTGCTTAATCAGCGGTTAAATAGTCAAATTCCAATATTTACTGCCCGTAATTAACTGCCTCTAAAATAGATCATTTTCGTGGCGTTTGGGCAATTTTTATCCAAATCGCTAATGGATATTCATCCAGAGGTCAATTCACCTATTGAGTTGGGAAACGTACCTAAGCTTATGCAAATAATTTCCTACATGGTTGTATGGGACATATCAAGTGTTGCAGCAATCTTTTTGATTGACATGATCTTCGTTGGGTGACCAGAGCATTGCACATCCAGAGGTTGAAGTTTCCAGAACGCAATTTAGCGAACCAATTTTGACCTTTCCGTTGTGTTAGAACTGCATATATCTCTACGAACTTTCTAAAATCGTTTATTTTTTCTATTAATAAAACAAAACGTGCATATAATGCGCTTTTGTTCCTTCCATCTTCAACGCGACACAATGCAGAAAATACATTGATGTTAGCCAAACATTTATTCACAGAAAGGTTGTCTTAAACCTATACTTTTACATGTGAAATTTCATGATAGCACCGAGGAAAATGAGGAGCAAGACCGAGCAAACTAGTACCAAAGCAAAACAGATGAAACTTATCTGCAAGTCCAATTGAATGCCGTAGCAATAATCTAGACAGTTTGAGCAGCATAAACGTTGAAGTTGATTACTATTAAAAGAACAAGGTTATGATTGAAAAACCAAAGGCTTGTGGGTATGTATGGTCGTATCAAAAAGTCGTCGATGATATCCACCCACAGATTGACGGCGAACTGTTCTTAATGATCAAATGACCGAATAGCATGTGGATTATCTTGCGCCCAAAAAAATTGAGCTACTCAGAACGTTCAGACCTATTTCAGAAAACATCTGTTGGGATAGCATAAAGTAACCGTTTTTTATGCAACAGCTACGAAGTGGTGGTTGTCGCCTGTGTTAGTGTAGATGTTCTAATGTTTTCTTCCCCCATTTGCAGATGTATTAAACGTATATTACGTACACTTCAATTAAAATGATTTTATAACGTAATAAATTGTGCTCGTATAAAATCCATCGGGATCTGCTTCCTAGAGATTACTAATATAATAACTGCAACTACCAACAAAGAAAGAAGTTTTTTATCTCCTCTAATAATGGTAACTTGGTTAACGAAACGTGCGTCGAGCAGTTACTTTACAGTTTCGCTGTAGTGGTAAAAGTGGTTTGAATTCATAATAACGGACTAGAAAATCGAGATAATTCAATTATCTTACGATAATCTACTGCGGCTTCTTATAGAAGTGTTTAGAGTTTAAGCGTAAGTCGAGCAGGTATTTTTGAGTGTTGGTGTGGCGGTGAGATTTGAGATTTTCAAACGCAATTTGAAAATATCTTCACCAGATATACCAGATATAAGATTGGCGATTAAACAATTTTCCTATTACAAAATCAAAATCGATCGCCTGCTGCATATAACTGTTACTTACATAATCAGTTATTATTTTCGTTTATTCGGAATTTATTCCGGTCATATTCTGCTGACTTTGAGTTTATCTTTCGCTTATTTACTGAAGTATACTTTGTGTTATATCCATTTTAGATTTCATTATGATCTGTAGGTTTCTAGTTTTTGGTGTCGGATTTCTTGAAAGTAAGTGATAATTCCTAGTCGTATAGTATTTATTTCATATACAAAGCGATAAAGAGGTCAAATACCTCAAGTTCAACATTTCAGAGGTCAAATACCTCAAGTTCAGTAATTTGAAAGGCATATGCAAGATTTCTGCAATTCATATGCAGGAGATCTCCAGGGGATTTAGAGGATTTAGGATCCATTTAAGGATTGAGTAAGTATGACACATCCGTTAAGTTTGTCAATCCCGCCCCGCCATCTATGTTGATCGAGAGAAAATCTCAAGGCATCGCAGGCGTTACGAGAGCGGATGTTGGGTCAACCATTGGATTTTATTTAAAGTGCCGTCATCGCGCGTTTCTCACCCGAAGAATTACAAAAGCCGGAGAGCACCGGCCCATTTTGGGGAACGTCTAATTAAAGTTTCTCGTATTGTATTCTTAGAATGTTATGCAACAAAAACTGTAAGCAGTCGTGCGATTGAACAGCCGCTGGGTGGATACCTTCGCTCGTTAAACATGAAATTTAATTAGTGTACGTCTAGGCCAGTCCTTGTTCAAAATCAAAAAAAGTCCTAATTACCTTATAGGAGTCTCAGAAGTTTGCGAACCCCTTTAAGCTTGTGTTTTAATTGGCGCTGAATGGAAAAGTTCCATATTTAGAGAAGATTATAATTCTTTTATCGACTGTTCATTAAAGTTTTGGGTTTGGAACCTTTGGCTTAGTAGCAAAGTTAAATAATGTTACCACTACACCAAAACTAAAAGCTAACTGCTCGACGCGTTTCGCTAGTCGAATTAGTACCATAAGAAGTGATGAAAGATAAGGCAAGGTCTTTCACCGTACCTCATAATACTATCTTGATTAGCGAAACGTCCGTCGAGCAGTTATTTTTCAGTTTTGGTGTAGTGGTGGTATTGTTTAACTTCGACTGTACAGAATCAACTAATCCACTGACGGCCATAAATATTATATCGTTTAGTTTATCGATCTTATTTTGTTCCGTCTTTAATAGAAATAACGGACAGTGTACATGCTATCCAGATATCGATCACTGACATTCAAAATACTGCTAATCCCGTGATCGGCCCATTCAACATATGTCATATGACATATTATATGTCATATATAATGTATATTTGCCAAAATGCTCAAAATCTTTGCCAATAACAAACTCAGTGTGTACAAATACTTAAATGACCCTACGTATTATTTTTTTAGGCGAGTGCTGTGCAAGGAATCACTAACAATTTTACGTAATTGAGTTTATTCTTGTCTCGTACTTTCTGCTTCTCGCAGTACAGCGCAAAACTCAAATCTTGAATTGAATTTTCACTTGTTCTCGATTTGAGAGTTGACTTTGTTAATTTCTGCGACTAGATTTCTTTTTTAGATTTTTTTACATTAATTTTCAGACCTAGATTTTAACTCTTATCAATTTCTCTGCCAATTTCTACTGTACTACTATTACATGTTACATTCCCTTTAAGTATTAATATTGCTACCGTATAACAGTATTATTATTGGAGCTGGTATACGTGGTCAGCTTCTGGATCTCGATTTGTATCCACTATAATTCCCCTATAGAATTATAGTGGATAGAATATGAATATGACAGCATGGAAGGACTTGGTTCAAAAGGTTCTTGCCAGCTAAGTAGCGACACCGTTCGCTTCAGACGATCCACTGACTACTGCCGGGAACGTTGAACTGACCATACATACATAATTCCTCTATTTTGCTGATTGTTGTTTTTAATCCATTATCTTTTGTCACATTTATTTCATATTTTTAATAACAGTACAAAGCGTTATAAAGTAAAGAAAATACAAAGACAAATAAAGAAGTAGGTAGCAATATAAAACAACTGTAGTACTAGAAAGTAAGAATAGAATTCATTCGGCGAATAGAATCAAATAAAGTTAATTAATAAGTCGCAAATACAATATAAAATGAATATGCATGGGAGAGAGATAAAGAATTACTACAGTCGAGTCACGATAACTCGAACCCTCATAAGTCGAATATTCGTTTATCTCGAAGTTTTCATTAAGTCCCAAAACAATTTAATGTTTTTCAATGCAGTTATCTCCATATCTCGAAGTGACACCTTTTAAGTCGAAGTTTTGTGAAAGTTTAAATTTTATTCATGCACGGAAAACCCACAAAATAATAAAAAAATAACTAATATTTTTACTTTTTTCTCCTTACATGAATGATAAGAAGTACGATGCCTTCTTATCATTCAGGTGGGAAAAACCCGTTTGCATTGTGTCTCTCTCCCAGTTCACGGGCGGGGAAATTCCCCTCTCCCTTCACGGACTGATTCTGATTGGTGAGTGGGGGGAAATATACCGCACGTGCATGAAGTGCTTAGTCATTCTATTTCACATTTGAAGTGTGTTTGTGGCAGCAAATATTTTACAGCAGTACTTGGAAAATTCTGAATATGCGGATAAGTCACTGTTTAATTGTATTCACAGACTAAATGACTTTTTAAGATTTGATAAACAAAAAAAAAGTAATCAGTCAAAAGTAACTGCCTTTTTCGAAGCAGTTTAATTAAATTTATTTTCTGTAAATATATTTTTATAATTCATTTTTCTTAAACTATCGTATAGTACTATATCGATCATACACTATTTCTGATAACGAAAGGTTTGCTTGGGAAGGGAGGAGGCGGCGACTTCCGATAACTGGAAGGTGTTTAGCCGGTCCCTTCGACTTCGAGTTATCGCGACTCGACTGTATCTAGTTAAACTGCAGTGCACAAGAAATATTCATATTTATCATTTTGTATTATTCAAGTCTATCTATAGTGGGATCCATTCTTAATGTTTATTATTAGTAACTATACGCACTAATATTTCTAATCCCGTGTTCATTAGCATAATGTTGTGCGTATGTGAAAGTTTGCTTACATTTTTTCCACGCGAACAATTGGCCTTTTATGAGATTTTTGCTCATACTACAGATATAGGGAAGGGATTAGTTGAGGACGTGCAACGACTAAGAACATAAAAACTGATTTGGACTATCACATTCATATATATTCCTTCAAGCGATGTTAAGGTCTCCTTATGAATATCCGTAGCATTGAAATACTTTGTCCTATTGTTAATAAGTTTTCGTCGTTAAATTCTGTCAGCCTTCTACCATTATAATTATTCTTGTTCATTACCATTATTCTTCCTTATCCATTAGAATGTCATATCTATTATTAAATTTCCTATTTTTTCATATTCAATCATATTTTTTTCTGTCTTATTCATTTTTATCCCTTGTATATTTTGTATTTGCTTTGATTGATTGATGCATACAATACACTTGATTTAGAATCTCCCAAGATTATTACGATAAGTGATTCCATACTTTTCTCTACTTACCCGGAATATATCACTTTAATCGACAGATCCATTATTTCTGTTTGTCATTTTGAGAGATGTCAAATCATAAAGCTATTGACAAAGTTAGTATTGTTGTTAATTTATTCTTTGTACAATGGTTTTCAATGAAATTCACAAAGCATTCATGGTAGAAGCGTGTCTTTGAACGGGAAACAAAATTGATTGTGAATGGAATTATTCCGTAGACGATTCGCTGAACCAGCTTCAAGAAAATTTTCCTGCATTAGCGATAGTTTATAAAAAAATTTGCGATACTCTGATGCATTCTGTAAATTTATTTCGTGCAAATGGAAGCGTATAGAGAAAGGAAGCTAGCTCTCGTCCAAAGAAAAGAACTGCAGAATCCTCTAGAAATGTTCAATAAATTGTTGAGAATACACCAGGAATTTCTTTTCGTGTTCCTGGCATGGGCGTAGCTAGGGAATTTTTCTAGACTTTGAGCAAAGAGATGAATATAGTCGCTTGTTTCTCATTGACATAAACGAAGATAACTTAAATCAAACTTTTTTTCTGACGAAGGCTGATTCCATCTATCGGGTTATGGAAACTCCTAGAATATGAGAATGTGGAGTACTGACAATCCGCACTTTTTCACGGAAACTCCTCTTCATCCACAAAAAAATAGGCGTTTGGGTAGGCTTAAGCCCACGACACTTGATTGGACCAATATTTTTCAATCAAACAATCACTACAGAACGATATCGGGAAGAAATTCTCAATGAATTCATCTTGCCATTGCACGATGACGAGCTGCAGTTCGGCTACTTTCAGCAGGATGGGGCACCAGCTCGCACGGAACAGGCACCAATCCGATATTTGCAGGAGTTCTTTGACCACCGATTAATTAGCCGCAATACATCAACCATTATCATACGAGATCATGCGACTTAAATCCCCTTGAATTTTTCCTATGGCCGCATCTAAAAACAGTATTTTCAAAAACGCAGTTAATAATCTAGAAGAACTTGCCCAACAAATCACTGCCAAATGTGACGAAGTTATACGAAGAGCTCGCCTCGGTATTCGGTAGGACGTGAAATTAGAAAATAAATACTATCCGGCTGGTAGAGAATCTCGTCTGAGGGGTAGACCCGCTAGATATTGACGAAAAATTGAATAACGAATAGTATAGTGATCCGGAAAGGTTTAAAACAGGAAGATGCGTTATCAGCACTTGTTTGTAATGCGCCTTGATCAGATAATAAAGAAGATAAATAGTATCGGTACAATCAACAAGGACTCAGTTCAGTTGTATTACATATGCTGCGATATAATAATAGTTGCTAGATCTAAAGCAAACCTGAAAAGAACCTTCTACCGGTTAGAAGTAGAAACAGAAAATAGAGGGCTAATGGTGAAAGAAAGCAAGACGAATTACATGTTTATGTGCAAAGATAAGGCAAAGATAAGGGAATTTCTAAGAAATTGGTACTTCTAAATGTATGGGTGTATTAATAAAGCGAAGGAATGAAAATATAGGTCTGAAGAAAAGAATACATTAATTTTAAAAGTAGGAACGTAGCAAGTTACACGAAAATGAGATTGTACAAGACGCGACGGGTCGCGTCCGGTCGCAATACGCGCTACAGGGATACTATACTTTATAAAGAAAAGGAAGAAAAGATGGATATTTTTGATAGAAAGATAATCAGATGGCCAATGGGTAATAATAAGGTAGGCAAAAATTAATTTAGATCACTAATGAATCACGAAATAGATGAAATAGTGGAGCAGGAAAATATAGTGGGAGTAATGAAAGCTAAAAGAATCGATTGAGCATACATTCAGGAGACAGAAACAGGAGCCACTAAGAGTTATGATGGACTAGTAACCTGGGAAAATCAGAGCGAGAGGGAGGGACCTCGAGAGAGATGGAAGGATGAAGTGGAGGGAGACGTACAAACACTGAAGATATTGGAATGGCGAAATAAAATTGCAAATAGAAGGAAACTGAGAAAGCTAATGGGGGTGCAAAAGCACACATCGAGATGTAGTGAGGAAGTAACTTGCACTGATCCACCACGGAAGAATCTACGAGTTCCACGATGATGGAACAACTAAAATTCACAATGAATGTAAAGCTGATACATATTGACGGCTTAATCCTAATAGTAGTTCAAAAAATCTCAAAACAAGAACTACGTGTCTGAAACGAAAAACTAAAAAGCACCAATTAAGTATAGATATGGACAAAACAAAAACGATAGTAACTTCGAAGGAAGCACTATATACATATCATATTTTAACAGAATGAATTAGAACAAGTAACACCGATTAAATATGTAGGTATAGTAATAAGACGTGTTTGAAAAATATAAATCAAATTAGATGGTAAAACAACAACGACAATGAGATTGTGCTTTGATTCGAGCAACATATTTTCAACAAGATACAACTGTCCACACTACATAAGAGTGAGACTATTCACTACACTGAACGCGCCAACATTATATTACGGTGATCTCCGGACGCTAAACAAAAATCATTGAGAAAATGAAAAATAATCATTGACGTATTTCTAGTAAAAAAACTACAAAAAAATCTTTCAAAGAATATGCTTACACAAAAAATGCCTACTACCTCGAATGCCACCACGATATATATAGGCGTTCAAAAAGTAAGTTGCACCTGCTCCTCCACAGATGGCAGCATTGCGAAACAAGAGCAAAGCTTGCGCAAACGATAATTCAGTTTCAGGGCTGCCCGCGGGAGCAATTTGATTCGAATTGTGTCAACCGTTGCTGTGGAATACGAGAAAACAATGGCGCGTCCGGTTGAAACTTACTCCAAAGATGAACAGGACATGGAACAGGACGGTTCTTGGGACCAAAAGGTTTTACGAGTATGGACATTAATCGTGAAATATTGACAGTGTATGGGCCACATATGTGTGTGTGGGGGGTGGGTGTGCGTGCGTGTGTGCGTGTGTGCGCGTGTGTGCGCGTGTGTACGTGTGGGTGTGTGTGTGCGGGTGTGTGCGTAGGTTTGCGTGTGTTTGTGGGGGGTGGGTGTGCGTGTGTGTATGCGTGTGTGTGCGCGTGTGTACGTGTGGGTGTGTGTGTGCGGGTGTGTGCGCAGGTGTGCGTGTGTGTATACGTGTGGGTGTGCGTGTGAGTGTGGTGTGTGCATGTGTGTGCGTGTGGATGTTGGTGTGTGTGCGTGTGTGCACGCGGGTGTGGGTATATGTGAGGGTATGTGTGGGTGTGGGTGAATGCGCGTGTATGTGTGTGTGTGTGGATGTGTGTGCACTTGTGTGCACTTGTGTGCGCGAGTGTGCGCGGGGTGTGCGTGTGTGCACGTGGGTATGGGGGTGTGCGTATGTGTACGCGGGTGTGTGCGCGTGGGTGTGTGTGCGTACGCGCGGGTGTGCGCCGGTGTGTGCGCGGGTGTGTGTGGATGGCACATACACTGGGTGCGTGTATGTGCGTGTGGGTGTGTGCGTACATGTACATGTGTGTGTGCGGTGGTGTGTGTGTGCAAGCGCATGTGGGTGTGCGTGTGCATGCGCGTGTGCGCGCGTGTGTGCGTGTGTGTGCGTGCGAGTCTGAGTGTGTGCGCGGGTGTGTGTGTGTGCACGTGTGGATATACGTGCGGGTGTAGGTATGTGCGCGTATATGTGCGTGTTGGTGTGTGCGTGTGTGTGCGCACGCGTGTGTGCGCAGGTGTGCGTGTGTGTGTGTACGTGTGGCTGTGCATGTGGGTGTGGTGTGTGAGTGTGTGTGCGTGTGGGTGCTGGTGTGTGTGGGTGTGCGCGCGGGTGTGCGGATGTGTGCGTGTGGGTATGTGTGTGGGTGTGTCGGTGTGTGTGGGTGTGATCGATCTTGTAAGCGTCTGAGAGCCCGCGAG
>JAWQRM010000247.1:0-25704 GCA_033557675.1 Coptodactyla brooksi
GTGTAGAGCTCAGAACTCCCCCTTATCGTAACCCTTCTACTGTTGTTAAAGCTCCTGATGATCTGTTGTTTGAAATAACGCTATTTTTGTTATCTGCTTTCCAGGATATTCCATAATCTTTCCCTTTGCACTCTGTCAAACGCTTTCTTCAGACCCTTCCTTCTTTGATGTCTCAATTTCTCTACTACCTGTTTTATTGTAAATATGTGATCTTGCGAATTTCTTCATTTTCTAAATCATCTGTCCAATGTTATTTCTCTGTAATTTTTACAGTCTTTTTTGTCGCCTTTTTTGTAGATTGGGTCAATTAGCGCTGTCTGCAATTCCTTAGGAATCCGTTCTTCATTCCACACTATTGCATTGCTCTATTACCTTTCTATCCTATGTTTCTGATCATTTCTGCTATTATCTGACCATAACCCAGCGCTTCTCCAATTTTCAGCTAGTTTATTGCGTTTTGTATTTCTTGAATCGTTACTTCATCCTCTTTATTTTCTTTACGTTGTCCCTCTTGTGTTTTTTGTGGTTTATTATTTTGTGGTATTATTTTTTTGGGTTTTCCTTATCTTCCGTTTCGAATAAAAATTCCTTAAAATACTCTGTCCATCTGTTCATTATTTCTTTGTCGTCCTTCAATATCTGCCCATGCTTGTCTTTGATAGTTTTTGTGCCACAGTTTTTCTTTTGTTAGTGACAACTACTTTGTAAAACAGTTTTTGGTTTCCCTTAATTGTCCATTCCCTATTTTTTCTAAAAATTTTGTCCAAGCTTCTTTTTCGACTATTGAAACCATTTCTTTTACTCCTTTCTGTCTTCCTTATATGTCTCATAATTTATCACAGTTCTTCTTTTTTTCTTTTTATTTGTGCTTTCATTTGCTCGTTCCACCAGGCAGTCTGTTTTATTTTATTGCCGTTTTTATTCATTCCACATATCTGCTTGGTTGCATCTTTGACAGAGGTTTCGAAAAGTGAAGTAAAAATTCAAAAATACCAAAATAAAATACTGCGAAATATAGCTAACGCGCTTTAGTACTTTGTGACAGTGATTTGCATAGGGATTTTAGTATTTCATTGATAGCACACGAAATTAGGAAATCCGCTGGCTAGCATGAGACCAGACTACATAAGCACATCAATCCTGAAGCCCTTCAGCTATTGGACAACCTGAATTATTTATGTGAAATAACTTGTACAACCAAGACAAAGTAAAGGACATCAATTGATGGACTCTAGCTCATAACTATTTATTAGAAGTTGCCAAATTTAAATTAATGGTTGATCATTTATTATTAACCAGTTTTAATTACTGACAGGACTTACCAGTTTTCTTAATTTATCGCTTACTTATGAATTATTTACTGCTTTAGAATAATTACCTCTTATTAAAAAAAATATTTCCGTTATAGCAGAAATGTTAATTAATAAAAAGGATATATTTGCCAACTGCGCTCCACGAGACTGTGGAGTTACTAGCAGTGGAGAGGGAAGCAGAATTGTTTGGAATATAGTGGGAATTATAAAACTTGTTCGTGCTTGTGTGTATTATAATGTTATTATAATATTAAATTAACTAACCAACGCTAAAAATTCGCAGAACTATCTGTGTATTTGTGGATGGGAACATCACTTGAAACTGTTAGACTTTTTCAGATCACGCCACAAATTAATAACAATTAAAGTTAAATTCTTCTCAAAGTGGAAGAAATAAGAACCATTAGTAACAAACATTTTCGCTAAGCTTTCGAAGTTTAGCTACATTAAGGTAATAAGGATATTTTACTTCCGAGCAATGTGGGGTCCTGTTTGCGGCAGATGTCGAGAGACGCGTGCCACTTGATGCAATCTCGATACAATCTGCACTTGCCCGGTCATTGCGTGCCCGACGGAGCGCCGAAAGAAAAAAAAATGAGCACACCATCACGGGAAAGAAATTAAGTAAATAGGAAAGTGCGCGCGCGCTTACCAAATTCTGGAAATTTCGTAATTGCCAATTACCGGCGATTCTCAAATACAAAACACAACATGTACGTGTTAAAAAGTGTTCTTCGTCGGATTGAAAAAAGTAACCTCAATAATAATGACGAGAAAAGTCAATACATTTCCTCTAATACTTTCTGTTAAAATCTAGATTCTTCAACTTACTATTTTCAGTTGTTTTGTATTATCTCCTACTTGATCTCTACTTTTTATCTTTGGTCTACTTTTCAGAGAACTTGTTGCTTTCACTCACTGTATTTCCATGACCTAAAATGTTATCTAATTGATCATTCGTTTTGGTTTATTTCGTTTTTATTTGATGGTTCTAATTATCTTTTTCTTACACAATTTCTCGCCTTACTTGCTATAGTTACCATTACCTCAGTCCCACAAAACACTAATGGCAGGATGACCATCATGTAAATCCGTAATTTTTTCTTTTTTACTCAGTTATTACAATTGAAAACTTGTAACCTAATTGGAACTTTTCGATAATATATAGCCTTCAATTTGTTCTGCGTAACAGAATTTCTAGACAAATATTTAC
The DNA here is from genome assembly GCA_033557675.1 of Coptodactyla brooksi. NCBI lineage: Eukaryota > Metazoa > Arthropoda > Insecta > Coleoptera > Scarabaeidae > Coptodactyla > Coptodactyla brooksi. Next base: position 2,527 of record JAWQRM010000247.1, read on the forward strand.
TGGAAAGTGTTCTGCTCAAGAACTCATGGTGCACTATACTGTTGAAATCGAAGAAAGCGGTGAGAATCTTCACATTCGATAGAAATGGACGCTCAGGTTTTGGCTGTTCAGAAGGTTTCCATTATGACGATTGGGCCTTAGTTTCAATGTCATATCAGTTTAGATTTCAGTAAAAGCTTTCCGAGTTAGACCAGATATAATGACGTAACAGAAAGAGCTTTAGAAGCAAAACTAACCTGTCGTTCTATATTCCTTGACGTGCCCAGGTTTTCACAAACTAACCACAATATTACGTAGACCTTTGCCATCGCATTTAGTGTACAAATTATTTTAGAATCGAATGGGAGGATGCAGATATTAATTTTAAAAAAACTAAAACCAAGGGTACCTGAAGGAAGTGTCTTGGTACCTATCATATAACTATCCAAGGAAGTCTACATTATTTCTGTACTTTTAAGATATTCTTTAAATAAAAGATTCGAAAACAAAAGTAATTTTTATGATGTTTTTACAAATTGTTCTAAAGACGAACTCACAATTACAACCAGAAAATAGTTACTATTAGGATTCCGTCGAACATTTTCCTTAGTTGTCCCTCACTGAGTTCTGAGTTACTGAGTTCTGAGTTTGCATTACTTGTTTCTATTTAATTGTCAATATTCACCAGTATTGTTTTTTATTCGGCTGTGTATCTAGAAAATGTGATGTGTTGGAGAAAAACTGATTTTACCACTGAATGCAGCACCCCAAAACAAGTTACATCCACCTATTTACAAATCAGTTGCATTCCTATTACTAGTGTAATAGTAATAGGAATTCCTCCATCTTAATTTCGTTGTGTTTACAGTTATTCTGTATTTGATTACTCTTAAGTTTCTGCAAATTGAAAGATAATTGAAGAGAAAATAACTGTAGTTGATGGTGGGGTTTACAAACAATTACCACGGATTATGAATTATTTCTTTCTTTTCTAGATTGAATGGGATGCATCAAGTTCCTGATTTAAACATCAGCATTTCTGCATCCATTGACAATTGGATAATCAATGCCAGTTTAACGCACCTTTACAGCTTACGGATCATAAAGAGGATGCGATTCTATTCTCACTTACCTTTTCTTTCCTGAAGCAACGGATGGCTCCACAACTAGCGCATTTCCATTAAACGAATATCCTAAAAAGAACACAGTTATCAACAAAGGGGCAACTTACTTGTCAAAATGTAAAAATCGTCCTAAGGGTTCTTAAAAAAATCCACAAGTCTTCGTGTAACCACAAGTTTTTGACGTCACAGGTGACATTTACTCGCGAATGAAGCAAAGTAGTGATACTACGACGTAGAACTCACCGTTCAGTTTGTCGATAGCCTTATCAGCTGAAGACTGATCCGGACAATCGACGAAAGCGTATCCGCCCCTTTTCACCAAGATGTTCGTGCAGGAGAGATTGTGCTCGAGAAACAGTTGCCGCAGGGTGGTCTCGTTGGTCTCCAGTGGCAGGTTTCCTATGTACAATTTGCTCATCGTAATCGGTGGTATTTTTCCCGCTGTAGTAGTCATAAACGCTAATTATTACCCTAGATCGGCACTTATTTAATTAAAAAAAATAAACGATGTAATGACGAACTTCTTGAAAACCGGTGCTCTGAACACGCCCGAAAACACGTTAAGAACAAACTAGCTGTCATGCGCAAAAGTCAAAATCAAAAGAATGAATAACAAGTGTTGCGATTGGGTGGACAACTGCCCGTCACGATTTTCCGGCCAACTATTTATTTCACGGAACCCCAGCCATTTTTGCGAGATGAAATTCAGAACGCACCGCCTAGACGAATTCTTTATACGGCATAGTAAAAAAGTCCCAGAATTAGACGTTTTCATGTGACAGGTAATTGATACACCACTCTGTATCTTCCACTGACTTCTCCATATTAAAGTTTGCGTCCAAAAATCTAGAACAGTGTTTCCTAATCGTATCATGAAAAAATATAATCGATCCTCAAAAATTGTTTATTACTGTAGCCCAAAAAAGTAACTCTGCAGAGCTGCATTGCTGCATGAAATTGAATCTAATGATGTTAGATTGCCTAATAGTATGATCTAATGAAGACCTAGATTGGAGAAAGTTGAAGATTGATGTGAAATTGTGGAGAGAAATAGTGATGGAGAGATGTTATTGAGAATCAAAAATAAAAAAAAAATCATTAAAAGAAAATTGTATAGAGGCTTTCAATAGTTATGGATTTTGGAAAAAAATTTTTGGAATAATACTTTTTTACATTTTTTGCAATATTTCAGAAATGAGAAGAGATATCGAGATCGGCTAAAGACCAAATCGTTCCTTGTTAGCAGCCGTATATTTTAAGTTGAAAAAAGAACAGTGGCGCACCTACTGGCTCGTTAGGGGGTAAAAAGTATCAAATTTTCTCACTCCTGCTCTTGTATATTATAAATTTAATTTTTCTTTTTTTAATCTTTAAACTACATGAAAAAATGAAAGTTACGGATTTTTGAATTTTTCTAAATTTTGGGAAGTTATCATTATTTCTATGTGCCCCTACAGAAGACTATTTCTGTTCATATGTTTGGAATTAAATTTAATATGGCATTGTATTTAAATTAAAACTTGTTTGTTATATTAGAATATAAAAAAGTAATATGATACATACAAACAGTAACAGCCAAGAAAGGTCGTGCGTAATTGGTCATGTCGAAAATATAAATTACTTCGTTACGTCTTGACAAACCAATGTGTTTATGATAGCCAATGTACGCAAGAGATTATAAATAAAACTTTAAAAATGAAATTACATATGAATACTTATCACTGCCTCTGTATTGTCATAACGTATCTGGTTCTGTTTCATAGTCAGTTATTATTAGTATCAACGCAAAATTACACCGTCATTGTTTTCGTATTGTCAACAGACATAACAAAAGCAAAAAGTAATAGGTTACAATTTGCAAATCCTAGAATTAAAAAAATAATTGCTTATTGTCAAAGAATGTTACCTCAATCTAATTCACAACAGGATAAGTAAATAAACATTCAAAACTATATTATAATAAATATTGATATATAAAAAATATAACAATTACTATCTACGTTTACGGGCGATAGTCTGCACAATTGTGATAATCATTAAAGAAATGTTTTATGCACAAGTAGTGTTTGCACCATCCACATCTTATTATGGCCGATGCCCCACAGATATTCCCACTTCCCGGACGTTCTTGAAGGTAATCGCTATTATACCAACCGTATTCGATGAACTCGGTATATCTTGGCGAAGAGAATTGCAATTTTTCTAAATGATTGCAATTTTTCTAAACTATTACTCTTCATATATTTGGAATTAATTTTAATGTCGCATTGTATTTAAATTAAAATTCGTTTGTTATATTAAAATATAAAAAAGTACCAACCCAACTCATGGTCAGGTCAAAGCCCTGAAGATGTCGAAGATGCTGTGCCACTTGCTCGACCAGTTATAGTAAAAATAATCCCAAAGGGTGCCACTGGTATCATACAATCTGTGGATGTTCATGGTTTCTGCTTCTGGAAGAAATTTGTTCGTCAGTTAGCAGATACAATTGCTTTATCATCATTTGCTATTCAATTACATCAACGAGACAACATATTACGCATGCAAGGCTTAAAATACTTGCAATTTTTTTCACCACAATATACCGAGTTCATCCAATACGGTTGGTATAAAAGCGGTTACCTCCAAGAACATCCGGGACGCTTTACAACGTCAGTAGATTTCTCCTTTTACGACACACAGTTATCAAGTTGTAGTTATCAGTTATCAACTGTGTAGACCATAAATGTAGATAATAATTATTATATTTTTTATATATCAATATTTATTATTTTATACTTTTGGATATTCACTTATTTACCCCATTGCCAATTAGATTGAGGTAACAATGTTTAACAATAAGCAATTATTTTTTTAATTCTAGGATTTGCAAATTGTATTAAATTACTTTTTGCTTTTATTGTGTATGTTGGCAATACGAAAACAATGATGGTGTAATTTTGTGTTGATACTAATTATAACTGACTATGAAACAGAACCAGATACTTTACGATAATACAGTGGCAGTGATAAGTATACAGATATAATTTCATTTTTAAAGTTTTATTTATAATCACTTCCGCACATTAGCTATCATAATAAACACATTGGTTTACCAAGACGTAAAAGAGTAATTTATATTTATGACATGGCCAATCACGTACCTTTCTTGGCTGTTACTGTTTGTATGTATCATATTACTTTTTTATATTCTAATATAACAAACAATTTTTAATTTAAGTGCCATGCCACATTAAATGTAATTCCAAAAATACGAAGAGAAATAATCTTTTGTAAAAAATCAAAAAAATCTGTAACTTTCATTTTTTCATGTAGTTTAAAGAAAATATTAAATTTATAATATACAATAGCAGGATTGAAAAAAATTGATATTTTTTTTAACCCCCTAACGAACTCGTGGGTACGCCACTGTTCTTTTTTCAACCTAAACTGCACGTCTGCTAACAAGAAACGATCTGGTCTTTAACCGATCTCGATATCTCTTCTCGTTTCTGAAATACTGCAAAAAATGTGTTTTTGGAGGTAACTTTGAGTCCCCATTACACACCCCAAAACAATAAACGGGACGCTAAAAAAAGGTGTCAAATATTTTTCGATGTTCTACATTTCTACCAAATTTTATCAAAATCGGAGAGATACACTTGGGTGCCTTTGCTTGTTAGAGTGTACCAAGATAAAGAAGCATCCCATTTTCTCCTAATCCTGTAATTATTTTGACATTTTCTATGTACACCATCCCCTTTTGGGTTTGGGTTTTTGCTGGATGTAAAATAAATTGTAAAAAATGCTTTTAATGGTTTGATAGAAAATTATTGCTCAAATCCTGTTAAGGTAATTAGTGAATTAACGAAAATACCCTCTTCAACTATTCGATTCATAATCGAAGGGTTAAAAAGCTTTTTTCAAAAAATGTCTGGATTTCGAATTGAAATGGAATTGAGAATAAATTATATGCCACCACAGTCAAAAATTTAAAAGAAAAATTAATTGGAATTGGCGTTGTGAATTACACTGAAGAAATCTTCAGATAACGTCTACTATACTTTGTAGACGTTATCTGAAGATCTTTCTTTACTTGAAAAAAATGAAATGGGATTGCATCACACAAATAAGAACACTGTTATGTATTTAGATGAAATATAGTACAATAGTCACGGTATAGTTGAAAAAAGTTATCGAACGGAATTAGAAACTGCTGTTTAAATACTCTAGGAGGCAAGCCTATTATTTATCACGCTGGTGGAAGTGATATCTTGGTTGATTAACACTGTGTATAGTAATATAGACAATCAACATGTAATCATCATGGATAACACCAGTTATCATTCAAAACAAGTATAGACAACTTGCAAAAAAATACAAGACCTACCAATGCGACGAAAAAGAATATGTTAGATGTAATTAAGGAACTCCCTATTACTGTGGGGATATACTTAAGAACTATCTGAAAGGTGCAATTAGAAAGAATAATGTTTTGCCCCAATCTAACGGTAGTGTTGTAGGTTTAATAAAAAAGAAAATACCGAATATACCTAGTAAGATATGGATATGCTGCACAAAGCATGTTTCTTATGCTGCACAATCCCAAGAATTTATTATTCAGGTATATTCCCTCAGCCGATGAGAGTACTGATACAGAAATTGATAGCGACGATAATGAATTATTTGTTCTTTGATCATCTAATTTATGTTCATTACATATTTTTATATTAAATATTATCTAATGAATTATTAAATTCTTCAAAACATTTGAATTTCTGTAAAAAAAACTAAAAAAATCTACAAAAAGAGTTATTCACATTCTGAATCAGCTATGCTGGAGTAGAGTCGCTTCTGTTGCAGGTATTTCAAAAGTATCGCAAAAACATAAACCATTATAGATCATAAGTGTTAAAAACCACTTTAGACTTAAACAACTATAATAGTATTATTACTATTTCGTAAGTTGCCTGTTTTAAACTATACGTTATTTAGAAGAACGAATGGCCTTAAAGCAAAAGGGGTCAGTTAGAAGTGATTAAGCTTAGTGAAAAGGGCATGTTCAATGCCCATAAAGATTAAAAGAAATTAAAAGTACCACTCCAATTGAATACACTATCCGTATGAGAGCGAAACAGTGTTATTGATGTTCTAAATTGTACATTATGTATTGATTTTTTTTGTATCAGAGAAGCAGGGCAGAGAATACGATTCCTATCCAAATGTTTAGAAAAAAGGAAAAATTTAGACGAAAGTAAGAATAAAAAATTTAGAATTGACGCAGTTTCCACACGGGTAGAACAATACAAAGAAATCTATAAGACGTAGAGAGTAAAGTTAAAAAATATAATGTAGACAAAAGAAGACAGTCAAGAACGAACAGAGGGTTAAGGATAAAAAAGACCACTACAAAAGAAAAGAAGTGTTTTAATAGAAAAATAAAAAAGATCAAAACTTACTTTTGCGGAATATTAAATGAAAACGATTGATAAGGCTAATCAGGAGATAGGAGACATGATTCTACTATTATTTTCTTGGAGAGTATAAATATTTTATGTAATTACACATTCACCATTTTTGTCTAACAGCTTTTGCCATCTTTCTGGCAGTGGCATGATTCCACACTAATAAAATTTCTGATCCTTGCTGGCAAAAAACTGATACAAGTGGTTTTTGACGACCTCAAAAGCAAAATGTGCCGAAAATTTTGTTTTTGATTCTCCATGTTTCATAGGACACAAAAAGAAAACAATTGCACAGAACCGAACAAAATATTAAAATACAACTAACGCCTCTGCGGCGAAAAAAACGAAATTACTTTCCGAACAACCCAATAGTTCCAGACAAAACTATACACTCCAACATATAAAGTACGCGATGGAAATTTTAAAGCAGAAACAATACGAGAAGATGCCAAGAAACTGAGAAAAAGTATAAACCACTCCTCAAGAATGAAGATACCACAACGGACCAAGTGTTCACAATGAAAAAATTTTTAACAAAGTACTACGAGTATAAGATTCTAGTGAAACTACCATTTACAAATTGAAGAAAAGCTTACTGCTCGGTTGGAAAGAAGAACTTGATAAGGCTTATGAAAGAGTTTGAAATACATACTAAACCAGTTAAATCAATCAAGATTATTTGAAGGAAACCCACTGCGATGTTGAAATGAAAGGAAAAGTCTTTGAAGATTTTGTAATTAGATCAAGACTAATACGCTGCTTTTCAACATCGTTGAGAAGGAATAAAACAGAAAATAGAACAGAGCTATACCAAGAAACTAAAATTGATGCTGTAGTGACATCTAAAAGGTTGCAGTGGCTAGAGAATGTGAAAAGAATGGTAGATAGCAGAATAATAAAAGAGGTAACCTGAACAAGACCAGGGAGCATAAATAGAAGAGGCAAACCGAGAAGGCGAAACAGTCTTATCATTGATACGGAAATGGCTACAATGAGCTGAATTATAAAATAAAGCCACAATATTCCTGCAAGCCAATATTTAATCCAAAGCAAGGTTCTAACTCTCTCCAATTCCATGAGAGAGATGAAGAAACTTCATCACAAAAGCTTGAAACCAATCTCTTGAATTATATGATAATTCAAGAGATTTGAAGAAATAAGTCATCTCCATAACATAAAATCATTGAAGTTGGTGACCGTACTAAACAACAAATGCTGAATGTCCACGAAATAGCTCTATGTCTAAAGAACTTTCATAGTTAGGGGGGAAAAATCAATGCCTGCATTTAAAGCTACGAAACATAGATTGATTCTCCTACTACGAGCTGAAGCTGCCAGCAATATTATGAAAAATATAAAAAATTATGAAAAATGTACTTTGACTGTCTTCTACAAGTGGAATAGCCAAACCTGGATGACAGCTCATTTGTTCCGAAAAAAGGATTCCATTCAAAGTATTGATAATATTGGTTCTTGATAATGCACCAAACCATCCCAAACTTTTGATGGAGATGTTTAATAAATTTAATTAAATAATATTTTTACAATAATATTTTTTCTAATAAATTTATAATAAACTTATTATAATAATATTTTTATAATAATATAAAATCATATTTTAATAAAACAATAATGTGTATCTGTGTTTGGTGTACATCAGTTCAATTTCTATCAAAAATTTTTAACTCTCACACAAACTTGCAAAAGCTTCTGAGGATGATTATTTAATTAATCGAAACTAGTCAAGCCTAAATATAAACTAACACAGCCAGAAAAGTATTATTATCATAATACCCCTTTTTGATTAAATAAATTTGTTCTTTTCCTTGCTGCCAACACAACATCCATTCTACAGCCCATGGATCCAGGAGTCATGTGGACTTCTAAGTCTTATCATTTCAGGAACACATTTTGTATAATGTCAATCTTTTTAACGATTTTAGACGAAATAAAATATATTCGTAATTCATGAGCTAATGGCAACACATTCATATCAACAGAAGTTTGAAGTAGTCTTATCAATAATTTTGAGGGGTTCACTACTTCAGGAGAAGATCCAGGTCTCACGTGACCGCAAGTCATTAGGCACCCAAACTTGTAGTATGGTAATGATTAAAATAAAACTCCTAAGTGTCGCAATTGAAAAACTCAGCGGCGTAACAAAATTAGTTTACTGTTAAATAACAGGAAAAGAAAGATTTTATAGATCTAAAAAATCTTTTGTTGGATATCAACTAAACAGATGATATTTAATAATTAATAAGAAATTGCAGCAAACACTTTGAAAAGTTCGAATAACGAAAAAGTACTCAGTTCACGAACGCCTATGTTTGAAATGTCAAGATCTAGTTGCTTTTTAGTGACACACACAAAAATATCACAATACTACCAAACTACTATAAGCAAATTCTTAGAACAGGAATCTGCATTTGACGATAGGTATAAAGCTGCATATAAAACAAAGAGAAAAAGCACAAGTACTTAATCTTGAAATAGGCTGTGAAGATGTGTCTGATTTAATAAAATCTTATGACACAATTTTAACTGATTAGGTATTCCTTCTTATGAACGAGTAGATAATTGTTAAAGTACAATCTATTAATGATGATGGAAACAATGTTGAAATGACAATAAAATAATTTAGAATATTTCTTAGATTTGAAAGAATTCACATAAACTTTGAATAAACTTCTAATGCTGGTAAAATGTTATCAAACAACAATGCACAGAAAACTTTATTATTCACCTTATTATTTTTATATTTTAAATTACCTTATATTTTCAAAAATGATTAGAAATGAGGCTGATGTTTTAAAATTAATTTAACTAATTCAATTCGTATTGTCCAAATAATTATTATTTGGGAACAAAAACTTCATCTTATTGCAATTAATTACAAACTTATTAATTAATTACAAACTTAATCAGAGGCTTTCATGAGAAAAAATGGTAAATAAATCAAATTCAAAACATTTTGACAAAGATGGCTGAAATGTCATGCAGACGTCAAGGTAGATTCAATTCTTTCAAGCTGTTCAATACTCGAAAAGTAATCAACTATATACAGGGTCTCAATTAAATCACTAGCACCCCATTTTTGACTTTTACGTTTCAAGCTATCGAAATGAAATTTTTCAAATGTAATCCGTCTGTCAGAGTCTGCTAATGTTTCGATTGACATCCCGCTTTAATATGAAATGTAATAAGCACAATAGCATACTATTCTAATAACCATAATGAACAAAAGAATAAGACTGAAGTTGTGGATTTTGAAACCTTTAGCTAGTAACAAAGTTAAATAATGCCATCACTACACTAAAACCGAAGAGTTTATGATCTTTCGATTTTGGTGTAGTGGTGGTGGCGCTGTTTAACCAAACATGGTTGTGTTTATTGCTATATTCCCACGCTTCTGGCGTTGTCCAAACGTTCTCACCTGGATACCTGATTTAATCGAACGTTTTGCCCAGGGTTAGTTTCGAAATGTGGTGTAGCCGTCCCGTCTGAGAATATCAGTTGGTAACCTTTGGCATTTAGGATCACTTACCTGGAGAGACTTCGGTATTCCCTCGAGAAAGTACGACTACGATGGGACATCAACAAAAAAGAACACATACAGAACAGACAAGCAAATGTCAGGTCCCCTGAACATTGGGGTTTGTACGAAATAACGGTCTTCAGTCCCCAATCTGATTCGTCACCCTTCTATGTATTTTTCAATATTTATTTCTTGAAGTAACTTTCACTGGAATCCTTTGATCGAAAGATATACATATTAAGAAATACTATTGTAGTAAAACCATCTAAAATTGGAAGCTAAATAAATTTGTGCAAAATAAATTTTACACTAACATTTTTGAAACGAAAACTTAAAAATTCAGACCATATTGCTGTAAAATAATACTCTTGAAAGAGTATTTCGTTTCGTAAGTGCCATTTTCGAGTAAAATCAAACCGAAATTTCACCCTGCCATTATTGAAACACAGGTGTGAGACCGAAATTAAGGGGCAATATTTTGCCGGTTGCTGGGATCAATGCTACCTTTATGGAAAAAAAACTTGCCATAAACATAGGCCCAAAAATGCTTCCTAAATATTAAAGCACTGTCCCCTTAAAGGAAGACCCTGAAGATTTGTTCTGACTGACACTGTCCTGAAGACCCTTAATATTTCCGAAACCGGTTAAGATATAATTCTGAAAATACTACACTTCATGCTGAAACTATTACTGTAGACATAGTTTTAAAACATCTCAAACTGGATGAGTGGGAGAATAAATATTGCCTTAATATTCTTGTGCATTGATTGTTTAAATTATGTTATATAAACTTAAAACTTTATTCTTTAAACTTTTTCTTTACTATGAAATTGGACCGTTACCTTATTTCGATCAGATGTACCATTTTAACATCAAGATAACATTTAATAGTCGAGGTGACCATGGTATGGGGGTGAAATTAAAAGCCAATATTTTATTAGCGTGTTATATTACCATGATGTAGGAAAAATTGCTATGAACACAGCCACCCCTTTGCTTATACCTCACCTTTTTCTATGTAGAACCTGATTGATTTTAATATATTTACGTGGGTGTCTATTGATAGTGAAATATCGATATCCTCTGTATATAGAAATTACCATTTATTTTTGATTACCGAATATTAATTTCTACCTTAGCTTACCTTAATCATTAACACCTAATCTACCCGGTAAGAGTATCTGAATTTTCGAGAGTTGCTTGTCCATAATTGTTTCCTGCGCCACTTCATTAAGGGTTTGCATTTTTCTCTTCGTTTTTCAGCCACAGTTCTTATTTCCTCATTCTGGTGATATACTAATACCTCTTAGTTCGTTTTATAAACTTTATACTTAATTGTTCTTTTAAAAATATTGTTTCTCTTTCTGCCCATGTTCGTTTTGCTTTGTATTCTTTGTAAAATCGCATTTCTGTTACTTCTATTTTCATTTCTATGTTTTTCAGTGTTGTTCAAGATTCTGAGTCATAAGTTATCATTTTTTAAATATCTGTATTATTGTTTCTTTTGACATTTCTTTGTTTCCCAAACAAAATATCTCAAGCTTTTATTTTCTCTTGTATTATCTCTTAGGTTCATGTCTTCTCGCTATTCTTGTTCTTACATTTCCTCACACATCACTTCCATTTCATGATATTACAACTCCTAAATATTTAAATTTCGTGACCTGGTGCAATTTTGCATTGTCTACCTGTATATTAGTTCTAATTTCCATCAATCTTCATTGTCTTGCTTCTATCTAGATTGATTTTCATGTTGTATATATTCAGGGTCTCTTTATACATATTTAGGTTTTTATTCCAGGTGTATTTTAGACTTCTTTATTTTGTGCATTTTTCAATATCTCACTTCTTAGTTTTTGGTCATTTTCTTGGTTTCTATGGCTTCGTTCACTACAATAGAGAATATTAAGGGGTGAATAAACATCCTTGTCTGATGCCGCTAGTCGTCTCAAACATCTCTGATATTTCGTTTTTAGTTTTTCATAATTCTTAGTAGGCTAGTAATAAGTTTTGTATAGCGTTATTTGTGCTTTTTTTGTACCTCTCTTTGCATTAATCTTTCCCATACGGTGTTTCTTTCTGTTCAGTCAAATGACTCATTTACATTTCCTACTTCAGTAGTAACTTTTTCTATAATTTGCCTGAGGATAAATATAGTAATTAATTTCGAAATATGTTTATTACCTAGTATGATATTTTGGCTTTGGTATGACAGACGTTGAAAGTTGTATCGGCACACAGTTTCAAGACATGCAACTGTCAATTTTTCTTTCAAATAATTTTATAAGGTTATATGGCTACTTCCGTATACTCATGGAGAAGTCAAAATATTTTAAATTATTAGAAAGCAGAGTGGTTTGAAAACTGTTAGAATCAAAAAACGTTTTTGTGAATTGTCATGAAATTTTCGGAATAGACTTTGAATTTATTATATATTTACTCCGCTGTGAGCGAATAAATATTGTTCGAAGATACAAAATACTTGCAATGTGCAAGAAAAACTATGTTCAGTAGCCTTTTCTAGCACATTTTATTTTGCCTCAAAAGCTACTGAAACATTGCACCGAGAAAAAATACAAGAAAAAGCTTTTGTGTATTTTTAATTAGTGATATCGAAATGTGATTAGAATTAAAAAAAATGGCTACTTTAACTAAAAACTATATCGTTGGAAATCCGATACTGACCTTTTTTAAATCTAGTCACGTTTTCCATATCGCTAACTAAAAATACGTAAAAGCTTTCTCTTGTTTTTATCTCGGTACCTATTATCGAATTCAGAATAATTGATACCTGTGTTCGCAAGCGGATATTTTTGAAACCACTTCACCGAAGAAATTGAAAAAGACTTCGTTACACTCGGCATTTATTTCTTAATATCATACGAAGAAATCATTTTTTTACAAGTTATAGAACGGTCAAGGGATGTAATCTTATTTTTTATAAATCCGTATTGTCAATTCCAACGTTTATGACTACTTTCAAACAATGAAGTTATTTTCCACAGAAGTTGTGGATTTTGGAATCTTCGGCTTAATAACAAAGTTAAACAATGCCATCACTACGCCAAAACCGAAAAGCTTTTGCTCGATGCACGTTTCGCTGACCATGTCAGCATCGTCGGGAGCGACAGAGACAAACTTTGATCTCACGAGCTATTTTATCAAAACTAACTCCTTAATACACTCTAATACTACATTTTATGACAATACAAAATATTTTGACTCTTCCGTGAGTGCACAGAAGTAACCATGTAACCCCACATAATTATTATTTAAAAGAAAGATTGACAGTTGCAGATTATCATCAATATCTGCACTTCTTGAAACTGTAAATACAACTTTCGACATTTTTCATGCCAAAATCAAAATGCCATATATAAAACAAAAATACTTTGAAATTAATTATGGGGAAATGGTTAAAAGCCCAAATTTAAAAAGAAAACATACTGACCAATAATTATTCATGTTCAGACCAAATAATGGAGTTACTATATTTATCCTCAGGCAAATTATGCACAAAAGCCATTAGTGAAGAAGGATATGTACAACTGGCTTTCATACATTTAGAAAAAGCATTTGATGGAATAGACAGAAACGGCATAAGATAAACAATAAAGAAAAGGAAAGCTAAACACGAAATATTAGACATGTTTGAGACAACCAGCAGCCTCAGACAAAGATAGATAGTCAACCCATTATTGTTCTCTGGTGTACTGAACGAAACCATAAAAGAAGCCAAGAAAAGAACAAAAAACTACGAAGTGAGATAGTTGAAAATGCACAAATATAGAGACATCCGACATACACCTTAAAACAACACACTGATACAGATAGATAATACCAAATTGAAGCAGGTCACAAAATTTAGGTATTTAGCGATATGACAAAATCTAAGAACAAGAAGGAATATTATTTAAAAGCTTAAGAGATTTGTTTTTGGTAAACAAAGGAATATTAAAAGGAAACAAGAATACAAATATTCAAAAAATGATAACTTATGATTCAGTATCTTGGACAACCACTGAAAAACGCAAAGCAAAACGAATTAATACAAAACAATGGAAAAGGAAAGAAACAATACTTTTAGAGAAGAATTAGGAACAAAGTTTAAGGAATGAGCAATGGTGGTATTAGCATATCACCAGAATGAGTGAAGATGGTATAACGAGGAACTAAGAATTGCGGCTGAAAAACAAGATGAAAAATGCAAACCCTTAATGAAGTGACGCAGGAGACAATTATGGAGAAGGAACTCTTAGAAATTCAGAAATCAATAACCTTACACCCGGAGGGGTAGATTAGGTGCTAATGATTGACGTAAGGTGAGGTAGAAATTAATTCACGGTCATCAGAAAAATAAAACAGTAATTTCTGTACACAGAGAGTGTGCAATGCAGAGATTTCTGCACTGCTACCATTAATAGACACTCACTCAAATATTTTGAAATTAATTTGATTACTTCTAGTAATACATAAAACATACTGATAAAATTTCATTTCAGGTCCATACCATGACCACCTTTACTATTAAATGTTCTAAATATTAAATTTTTTTCTTTTTTTATTAAACCCTTATAGTGGATAGAGTGCAAGGTTAGGCCTCGATAAACACACACACACAGTCATTAGTGGATCGAGAATGCAGTAAACAATCAACGCTAACCGCGACCCACCGAGAAGCGCTCATGTAGCAGCTCAGCCACCTCAATAATTGCTATATAAGCGCGATTAAATTAATAACAGATATTTATCGTGTATTCATGGTAGATATGTAGTCATAGTGTATTCATTGATAGTGTGAATGAATGACAGAACCTTCAACAGTAAGAAAAAGTTGTTTTAATTTCATCTACCATTTCAGCCTATGTGGGTTTTTTTATTATAATCTGGTCATTTATTGACCAGATTATAATAAAAATCAATCAGCAATTTGAGACTAATGTAATTTAACGCAATGAGAGATAATTACACTAAGGTGTATTCATCAGTGTCCGAAGTGTCTCATTATTTACTAGTACAGGGTTGTAGGATTTCTGAATGATGTTTTTACGTAAAGTTAAAGAAATTGATGAATAATCCGTATTCAGGACATATTTTTGATATATTATATAATTATTGGATATATTATGTTTCGCGTTATAATTACCCCCACTGGTGATCCTATAGTTTCCTATAGTTTTAAAAAATTCAATGTACCTTTCAGCTTTGATCTTGTGCTTTTGAGGGCTATACAGACCGAATACAATAAGGTTGTAGTATTTTGTCCTTATATCAACAGCTGTTGCTTGAATATCTTTCGCTTCGAATTTGATTCCTTCATTGTGGTAGAGATTATCTTTCACTATTACTCCACTTCCACCCTTAGCTGAATTATCAGGATGTATGGTGCGATAGACTTTATAACCTCTAAATCTAATAACTGATTATTTTGTGAAGGGCGTCTCTGATACTAAGTCAATTATGTTCATATCTAGTACTACTTACAACTCTTGTTGATGTTGCTGTAGTCCATTAGCATTCCATATCATAATTTTAAGTGTACTGACCATTTCTATTCTTAGAGGTGGCTCCTTTGGTGCCATAGTCCAAGGTAGTTAATCGTTTTTAAATTTTCTTGAATAACCGTTCTTGCTTAATTAAGTTATTATTCGGTTCAACTTTCTGTGGTTACAGAGTTCCCTTTATTGCCTGAAAATAAATCAAGTAGTTTTATTCATTTCTACCTCCCTTTTCATTTGTTGCTTTGATGGTCCTGTCTTTTCGTAAGATGTATTTTAATTTTTTGCATTTCCTTAGCTATTCTACGGTATAACCACGGTAGGTAGACACGTGAGGTTTTCCACAATTTATGCATTTTAGTTTTACATCTGCTGCTTTATCACACTTTTTTGTGTGGTGCTTTCCGATGCATTTGGCAGTTTTACATTGCGGGATTAGTTTTGATTTCTTTATGGGATCTATAACTACTTTAATACCCAACATATCAGTGATCTGGTATATTTTATCTACGTTTTCCTCGTGCCTAAATTCTAATACGAACATGTTTAGCTGTTCTTTGGTCTTCCATTTTAGTTTATTTACTACTTGTAGTATTTTAAACCCTTTTCTCTGCAGGTCCTGAACAATTTTTCGTGTGTCACATTTATGGAGCAGATTTTTGACTATTCCCTTGATTGATCTCCCTTGTTTGTTCTTATAAGAGTGCCATTGCAAGTTAAGATTACCTAATAATGTGTACCAGCATTCTATAGCAGTCACTATGATTTACATTTATTTTAATATTTTGTATATATAATCTTAATTCGAAATTCTGTATTGTGTATGCTGTATCTGTTTGCTTCACAAATGTTAAAGCAGAATTGTAGTAGTATTCATATAAATAAGGTTAAAAATAAAATTACATAGTCAAATAAATCTAAACTGGTTTGGGCGCTTATGTACATTAACGGACCCACTATTTTTTGTATGAAATTTTACAGAAAAGGGTTTCTCGATATGCTGATCACGAATTTAATGATATTTTAATAAAAATGCATATTTTTTTTAATATTTTATTTAATAATAAATATTAAGCGAAAGAACAACAGAAAGAAATGATTTAAACAAAATGAACAAAAATAAAAAAATAAATTAATATTGAAGTCAAGGCTGAGTCACGCAGATTTTAGAAACTTGAGACCAAAAATTAAAAAATATTTGAGACTTCTCGCCGAATCCTTGACGCCACATAAATTCTGGAAATTAATCGTTGTACCTTTCATTGGTGCGAACGTTTAGACCGTGAGATTTTTGAATTTTTCTTTGAAGCGAGTCGATTGTGATTCGACATTTTGTGCATGAGCACCAGTCTTAGGATTTACAAACTTAACACTATGACTAACAGTTAAATGTTTATAACCTTCTGGTAATTTTGAAGTCTGCCATGTTCTTGAATTATAGGTAACAATGTTTTCCTAATCCAGAATATCTCTCGATTCCACCAAACAACCACTGGCGCTGATGGCCTCCCAACCTTCCTACATTATATTTCCTTTTTGAAATGCTTGTTTCGTCGATTTCAATTTCAAGTCTACGACCGCCGATGATTCTTGGATTTTCAATGAAATATTTAGCAAAAATATCCCGGCAATACTGTGCGTACTGAATAATATTAGATTTGATTGTAATTCCTGTTTCATAAGCAATATTTTCAAATGTACACAATTGATGAAGGTAAAAATATGATAATTTAAAAACCTTTTTTGGGTTCATTCGAATTTCTTACACAAAAGTACAAACATAAAAATTAATTTTCGGTTTTTTGCAGCAATGCCAAGTTTGTTGAAATCCGTTGAGCCGTTTTCAAATTATAGGCATTTGTTTGGAACAACAATTGAATACTATATTTTCAGAGATATGTTAGTGTAAAAAGCAACAAACAAAAAATACTCGATTTTATCTCAGCATTAGAATGCGTATATTTTTTGTTATCTTAATAATGCGGAATTTCGAGAAACACCACTTTATAAATTTCAAGACGGCGGTACGCCCCCTAGCGGCAATCTTAGAAACTTAACTTAAAAATTATTTCCAGGATTTTCTCTTGGCCACTTGTACAAATTTTTACCGCAAGTATCTACAATGAGTGGTTTCCGAAATACAGCCGCTATACCTCGCTTATTTGCCCACCCTGTACATAAGCGCCAAACGATTAACCCTGCGTTAGGCGCACTAGTTATAAGAACGCGGTTAGGCGCGCGGGTGACAATTGTCACCCAGCTGTTATTTCAAAGTTAAACGGCTGTAAATTGAAAATCTCTGTACTAATACGATATATTTGAAGAAATAATTTGTTAATACAGTAATGCAAAGATAGACAAATTAGTAAAAATATATTGCAAATGAATTAAAGAAAATTATTAAATTTAATACAAACATTTTTTTGAAATTTATGTACAATTCACTAAATAATCATTCTAGGCAAGGATAACAAACTTCTTTAAAATGGTCGGCACATATCCATTTTCCACGTTTATTGCAATTTTTTCTGGTGATCCGGTCTCGTGCTCTGTCACATAAATATCATCTTCCGCGTGTACATAGAGCCAGCATATGTCCTTGAGGAGGTTGATCTTGAAATCCAAGTAAATCTCTCATTCTAAATTGAAGCTGTCTAGGTAGTGTAGCAACCTCATTATACCTTCTTTCAATTTGGGATTTAATCAAGCTCCAGCTTAGATTTTGCAAATATTCAGTTCTTTTGATCTTGGTTGCTGTTGGGTTATTTGGTTATAAATGCATAAGACATTTATGGCTGCAATATGTAGTAAGTCAAAGTATAATCATGGGTCAGCGTCAAGTGTTTCTTGCCGCGTTGTTTATTGACATAGTTAGTCAAGCAAATCAACGCCGATCTTTGTCATGTTATAAAAGGTGATAATTTCTGGCTTTCGAGCCTCTCCACTGTCTGAATCAATATCACCGGTATCGTGCATTGTTGACAATAATATCACGGATTTATTCTTTTTTTGGACGATAACCGACTAACGTAGCAATCTCGGTAAAGCCAAATATGGACGTGGATTTTGCATTTCTTTCCCATTCGAACTGAGGTCTTACACTTCCTCTATAAACTTTTGTATATCTTATTAAAATGCCTGTGATGGTTTCAGTAAAAGACAAATTCCATAAATCTTTTTCTGTCGTTTTGTTGGGTGCTTCGCCTTTAGGTCCTGGTAAATATTCTTTGCGCGACGACGAATATTCTTTGGAGAACATTGTTTTCTCATCCAGTTCCATCTTTAACCAAATAAAATAGGCCAGGATGATCGGTGCTTGTAGCTGGTCGATTGTCGTCGACATCTTCATCAACTTCTTCAACAGACGTCTGATGATCGCTTTTGAACCATTCTTTTTCATTTCAACCACTGTTGAGGGTCTCGGCTTGTTTGAGAAAGTCTTCTCCCCTTTGATTCAGACATTGCCTGAAAGGCATCAAGATAATCAATACAAGTACATACCAATCAGGATGCGATGGGTTTAATCATCTACTTTAAAGCTACATATATATATAACATAGCCTATATAGGCTATGTTTTAAAATTATGCAGGGTGGTTTCAAAAGTCGGTAGCGAACCAAAGTTACATATTTTTTGAATGCTCTGTATATTTTGACATATACTGATTTTGGCCATAAGTTCAACCGTTTAGGTTCGATAACTTCAAATTGGGCAAGAAAACATTTTTCAAACGTCGGTTTCCAAAAAACAGTTGAATATAGCTAAAAGGTGTTACATCAAAAATGTTTAGAATTTTCAAAAGAATCGGAATGTGTAAAAATATACAGTGTACCATTCAAATGAAATATAACTTTGATTTTTGAAATCACCCTGTATAATGAAAAGAATTTTAAAACAAAGGCTACACAAATATCTATCACACCACAATTTTTTTCTGGAAATTAGAAACCATTCAGACATAATCATCTAGCCCACCTTGATTGCATCACCCAAGTACCCTATATATAAAAATATCTTATATATATAAGGTTAATATTTTGTTAAGGTTCTTGGACCTCAAAATAATTAAGCAAACCTTCGACTTAATTAAACAATTAAAGTGCAAATACTAAAACACGAGGAGTAAGTTAAATGTTTGTTAATCATTATGAATAAGGAAAGAAAGACACGCTAATACTCCTATCTTTTACTTTAAATCATTGAAATAACTACTTTTGTGGTTGTTCCTTTGGAACGAGGTACTTTTATTGTCTTAGATGAGGGGTTGTACTATAACTACATTATGAATAATCTATTCTTAACCTAACGGTGCTTATATACTAATTATTGAGGTGACTGAGCTGCTACGTCAACACTTTTCAGTGGGTCACGGTTAGTGTTTATTGTTTACTGCATTCTCGACCTACTAATGACTATTAGAAACTAGTAATTAATGACATTTATATGAATATTAGAAAATTATTTCTTTACATTGTAGATGAATTGGCAATCGAACTGAAACAAGTAAGGCAACCAAACCATACGGCTGTCATTATAAATTTCGATAACTTCGTTTGTCGTGCGACTAGTTTTATTATTTTAGTACGTATCTATCCTCCGGTTGCCGTCGATTCGCGCGGCGTTGGTCGGTGGAGATAATGCAACCACATCTCCATGACAATACAACTTGTTCATCCGCGAATTCCCAGCACACTTTGATATGGTAATACGGCAGCTTTGGGCCCGAACGCTATCTCAACACTCGAGGACATGCGGATTATACCGCTGCAGAAATAACGGGTTCGCTTCCCGAATTTTTGCGCCACCGCGAATGGCTGTAGTTGATCCAGAACCGCAGATGCGAATCCATTATCGAAATTCTGCAGTTGTTTCGTTTCCGCGTCAGTTTTGGGGAACTCCAACTAAAACAATCTTTTAATTCCTAGAACGCGGGTCTTTTTGGTGAAATCCGCGCAGATGTCGTTTGGAATACCATCAAAGCTACCGCCGGTATATTTTCTTTTAAAGATCGTCAAGTCGGCGGCGACTTGCCATCAGAGACGGTCTACCTTCAGATGTTTCAAGCACAGCGTATAAACTGCACACGTACGATTGAGGCCTCCTTATCAACAGCTATTTAATTAAGATCAAATAGACCGCTGTGTGTTCGCGTCCTTCCTATCGGTGGCGCCAGTGATTCCGTGTTTATTTTCCAATTTGTATCACGCCAATTGCCGCCGCAAAAGCACAGCGAAATTTCTGAAGACATGCGAGATTTTCTTTTTTGAATGACATCTGTTAATGAAGTGATGTATTTCTTTTGCCATTTTCTAACAGTCTCTTTTACCTTGCTTTCGAAGTAACTTACGTGTAAAGTAGAGGATTTTCTTCATATTTTGGTTTGTACTTTCTCTTACCGATAGGTATAAAGAGAAAGTATTGCATTCCCAAAAGGTCCTTGCCATAATACCACACAATTCGCACCATCACATTTCACATAAGATGGGCAGTCTTCCACTCATATACAGGGTGATTCGCAAAACAACCGACACAGAGCAAGGAAAGATAAAATATGATGATATAACCCAATATACCTTTATACCAAGTTGTACCCCTCAGAAGTTATAGCCCTTCAAAGTGAGGTTAAAAATTTCATAAATAATTAATATCTCAATAATACTTTAACTTAGGAAACCCACATTTGGTAGATGTTCCGAGTGTACTAAGGGCACTTATCTTTTTGTAAATAGAGGTCAGTTAAAGAATTTTAAATGGTTGATTGCAACAGATTTTTTTTAGCCTGTGGGCGAATTTAATAAAATATTATTCTATTTTATGGGGAATTTAATTTTAAAACTTTTTTTTATCCATGTTACCTAAAACGATTGAAACTTCAGCAGTTGGCTGTGAAATTATACGACAAATTTGACAATCAAGAAATAAAGCTATTTGATTTTCGTAATTCTTTCCTGATTGTTTTGAAATGGCCGGGAAATTCGCATTGAACGAACAAGTTGACATGTTATTAGTGTTACGTTTCTGTGGAGGAAACCGTAGAACGAGTGTTGAAGAATATCGGAGAAGATTTCCTACCCATGTGGTTCCTCATAGAGAAACATTTTCTAATGTTGAAAGACGGGCTCGAGAAACAGGCGAATTTTTCAGTAACACTCGAGAACGTGCTATTGAAATAGGGCCACAAGATGAAGAATTTATTTTGATCACAGTTCAAAATGAACCATATATTGCTACAAGAAATTTATCTGGACAAACTGGTCTATCGCAAGCTTGTAACACCGACTTATCAGACGTAATGGACTTCAAGAACTGTTACCAGAAGATTTGATTAAGTCAGTTTATTTTAAGTCAAGACATTCATTTTCAAACGAAATTTTTTTTACTTAAGAGCCTTCTTTTACCTGCAGAGGCATTACAAACTTACACAAACCCGCATTTAGTATTTCCTCGACATTTCTAACGTGAATTTAAAATAAATGTTTGTAGTTATTTTACCAAATCGACTAAATGGAGGAAATTATTTGGAGTTTCTTCAAAACAATCTCCGGGATTTACTTGACGAACTGCCACTGCAATTCAGACTAGAACATTGCAGAGAATTTTTAAATCGCCAGTATCCAAATAAATGGATTGGACGGGGAAATAATTGCCCTCAAGCTTAGCCCCCACGATCACCAGACTTGAACAAATGTGACTACTTTCTTTGGGAACGCTAAAAGAGTTTGTGTATTCTTCACCAGTGGCGCCCCGAGAAGAGTTGTGGAATCGTATTACAAATAAATACAGCTTTATAAGAAATGATCAGCAGTTAACGGAAAGCGCAGACTTTAATTTTCGACAAAGAATAAATTTATGTCAGAAAGGAAACGGTAACAATTTCTATAAATTATCGGTAGCAAATTTTTGTTTTTATTGTTTAAGTTCCTTTTCCTATTAAATTGTTTTTATTGACGTTTGTTTGCTGACTTAAATTTAACATGTAACTTCACAGCCAACTGTTGAATTTTCGATGATTTTAAGTAACATTGATAAAAAACGTGTCTAGTAATTTGCGTTTTTTCTTCAAAACGACGAAGTTTCTTGAAAAATAACAAAAGTAGAAAAGCTTTAAAATTAAATTCCTCATAAAATAGAATAATAATTTATTAAATCCGCCCACAAGCTAAAAAATTCTGTTACAATTTAAGGGTGCATTATCCCTAATCAACCCTTTAAAATTCTTTAACTGACCTCTGTTTACAAAAAGACAAATGCCCTTAGTACACGCAGAACGTCTACCAAATTTGGTAAAGGAATTTTAGTGGCTCGTCAAAAATTATTGGAGTTTGATTGGGAAATGATGTCACATCCATCATATATAGCCCTAACCTTACACCATCAGATTACCATTTATTTCGATATTTACAAAACTCCTTCAATGGTAAAACTTTCAACGATGATACTGTAAAATCGCACTTGCTCCTGTTTTTTTACTGATGAGAACCTAACAGTTGGGCTGAAAAGTTCGTAGGCTAACATAGAAAACAATTTTTTTTTTTGATAAAATTTGATTTTATTATTCAATGTAGTTGCCTTCGAAGGCGATACAACGATTATAG
>JAWQRM010000248.1:0-25676 GCA_033557675.1 Coptodactyla brooksi
CAATGCGGATTCTGTTCTGACCAATATCTAGAGTTCTGCCGATTTACTTCCCCATTCAACGTGAAAGTTGATTCGTCAGAGTACAGAATATTCTCAAGAACTACCACATTTCTGTCCAGCTTCTGCATCATTTCTTCGCAGAACTGCAGTTTACGGTCTGAATCGTCTTCTGTTAGTCTCTGGGTAAACATCATTTTTTATGGATAAAGTTTTGCATCATATAAGCACTTTAAAACAGTTCTATGACAGAAGTTATTTTCCCGAGCAATTTGGCGTGACCTTAATATTTGATTCTCTTGTATATTTAATAAAATATCTATCTTTATATCATCGTCTAAGAAAGTGGGCTTCCTTTTTAATGGTTTAACAAGTCCAAGTTCTTTGAATTGCGCATAAATTTTGGACACAGTTCCTTGTGCTATATTTGGCAACTCAGGATGATTCTGGTTAAAAGATTCGCGACTTCCACTTGACTTCTACACATATCCCCGTAACCAATCATCATCAAAATCTTAATTCGATAAATTCATATACTTACTGACTCACGTCTGTTTATTATTTCGATTATGTATGATGTTTTTGTTTAATTGGAAAAAAACACTGTAGAAACCGAATGTGATAAACATTTTGTGTTTTTGTCAAGAAGCCAATGAAGAACATTTTGAAAATTTAATACCATAAAGCAAACAACGAGTAGCGCTGTAGAAAAATATTTTTTGTTTGAAAACTGTTTATTTTCCCTATACCTTTGTGTTTTCATTAAATCTCTTTGAAACCATTACCTTTATCACTTAAACTCTAAGTGTTGTAGGTTGTTGAAATCAGATGATCAAGTAGAATTCAAAAATATAAAAGTATCCAGGGTGTTACATTAAAAAAAATGACCTATCTATTACTGCTAATACATGGATCAGTCTGTATACTGAAATTTTAATTCAAAAGGCGTAAATTTGAGAATAAAAATCGATCTGTTCGAGCATTTTCCACAATCTTCTAAAATATCACAAAAATCATTTTATTCCATACGTGGCATCCTCACTATATATATAATTATAATTATAATTATATAGAATTATATAATTATTATATATGATTAATAGTATATTATCCAATGTGCTTGTAATGACAGTAATTACTTATAAAGGTATAAGTAAATACTCAACTACAAATAAATATTAAATAAATAAAAAAAAACTATAAATAGATATTTCATCAACAATATGAAATTGTATTTCATCAACGTTAAGTCTAGTCAATATTAATCGGATATGTGCGGAAAGACACTGTCAAAGGTACTATCAATAAATAGATAATACGAATGGTATATGCATACGCTGTTGCAATAGTTCCAAAAGAACCAAGAGAGCCACAACGAGCTGAACAAACTATCATACTTACTTCTCAATTACTATGAAATGAATGTAAAGTATGTGAGAAAGCTTTCTGTTGTAAAGGGAAACTATCAAATAGAAACAATCCAGAGACATAAATTAAGTGAGAAGGCAAACAAACGGATTTATGTGCTGACGCTCCGACCTGTAGCATTATATGAGGCTAGAACAATTGTAATAACAGCGGACAGGCAAGTGAATAGGAAACATTGGATGCGTTTGAGAGAAAATAATCAGAACAATAATGGGACGAAAGGGAAGGAATGGAAATTAATGCAGGCTACTAAATGAGTTATGTAATAGATGATTTTCTGGAAGATAATATACTGAAAATAATAAAGGCACAAAATACCAAATGGTAGGGGCACAGACATAAGAGGAAAAGGATGCACAACTAAGAATAATAACAAGATGGAAACTAATGACAAGTAGATCGAGAGAAAGGCTAAATAAAAGGTGGAAAGTAAATCAAGTAAAATATAGCACAAAACCATTAAGCTGAAAACACAAAATATGTAAAATTCGAAAGAATATTCATTCAGTAATATATTAGCTTATATAGTAATAAAAATTAGTTGTAACTGTTAGGCCATTTAAAAATAGCAGATCTTTGTGTCCCGTTATATTATACTCAACACTAAACGCGAATTTCAATTCGATTCATACACGTCGAAAATCGTTCATTAAACACATTTTCTCCTTGTTATTTTGTAACAAACTTATTTTTTTGGTTACTTGGTTACTAATAACAGGTATCCTTCTCGGCAATCTATTTTTGGTTCATACTGGGAACGTGCGTACACCATTCCAGTTGTTTATCATCCACTTTCTTTATGACAGCCTTTTGATCCACTTCCCTTTAACATTTTCACTTCTCATTCGATCCCACCTTGCCTTCTCTATCTTCTTTCTGTAATGCTTTATTTCTGCCGCTATTAACTGACTCGCGTGCTTTTACGGGTAGGCCCAGGTTCCGCTTGCAGATGTTAAAGTGGGTGTCACGATGACATTACATATCCTTGTTTTTAACTTTGTCAATAAATATCACTTAACCAAAACAGTAAATTAACTGCTCGACGCAGTCACAACAAGAATTGGGTTGGGTTAGATATCGATTCAGAAATAACTAATAGTGAAACCATTCATCAACGGAACATTCATTTGCATACGAATTGAGCCAGGATAGTTTTGTATGTAGGAGTAACTTACAACTTCCACAAGCATGTGTTATTCGATGACTACTGAAATATTTCTATACCACTTCACCAATATGAAGCAAATAGCGTAATCATCTTGAAATAAGTATCATCCAGTAAACAAATTCTTTCGCGATTTCGAAATGTCTGGTTTATTTTATCATCAATGAACAGTGATGATAAAATAAACCAGAACAATAAAAAAGAAACAATAAACATATAAATTAGTTATGTCTAATGTCTACAATGTTTTCTTTATATTTAAGGGCAACTAGAATTCACTTTGAGCAGCAGTAATGTTTATCTCACAGGGAGGAATATCCTGACAGCTGACATTACAAAGTTTATGTGTGAATATATTTTGTTCGGTTCTCTGCAATTGTTCACTTTTTGTGTTTTATGAAACATGGAGAATCGAAAACAGCATTTTCAACACATTTTGTTTTTTTATTACAAAACAGATAAAAATGTCATTCAAGCGAGAAAAAAATTATGTGACGTATATGGAGAAGGTGTGTTGACAGATTGCCAGTACCAAGAATGGTTTGCAAAAATGAAAACAATTTCAAGAACTTTGAAATTTTGAAAAATTTACAAAATTTCAATTCTGAATTTCAAGTGTACTGTCATCACCTGAACAAAATGCATGATTCACTCAAACATAAAAGGCCAGGATTGATCAATAGAAGAGGTATAGTGTTCCACCAAGATAATGCGAAACCGCATACCAGTTTGGTAATTCGCCAAAAGCTTTTACAGCTTGGATGGGATTGCATACGTTAAAGGACAACCACACAAAGCACTCATGAAATACGTAAACAACATCTAGACATCAACGAATTCTTATTATCTCTGTCTTAGGTATAAGCCATCAACAGACATAAGACACAAACTGTATTGTTAGTAACTGTATATACTATTTCTTATATGTGGATGTTTTCCTTGTTAATACTTAACGTTGATGAGTGTAGTGTAAATTATTATGTGGTGAGCCAGGTAGTGACAGATTATTAGCTTAGATTATTATTTAGGTTTACTAAACAGATATAGCAATAGTGTGTAGTGTAGAAATTGCGAATACCTTTCCTTATGACAACTGCCTTATCCTTCACCAAACCTTTAACTCCAATGTTTCAATCAAATTCATATTGTGTTCATCATTGGGCCATTTTAATTCACTGAATGTTTTGTAATAGAGCACGAAACAGTTTGTAACAATGTTCACTTTGTGTCACTTATCAACCGCAGCAGGTATTAATATTATATTAAAATCGAAGAGCAGTGAGTGATTTTTGAGAAATTCTATAAATAAAAGCGGTCTTGTGACATAGAACATACAACCTACTTCAATGTTAGCTGCTTAAACACTTTTATTAATTTTTCTTTGTTATTAGTAATTATTTATTATGGACTACCGTTGTATAAATGTTCTTGCACGAGTTAATACTCATCTGGCACAATAATGTTATAATCTGTGATGAATTAGTTTTATTCCCATGCAAAACTATTTTCCTGGACGGTTTAAGGTAGAGTTAGAACACTACAAAGGACTTTGTTAAAAATGTCCTGTATTTGTCTTTGAATTAGGCTACAACACGGACAGATACTCCTGTCAATAGTTCACGGCTATTTTAATTCTCTTTAAATATCAGAATGTCTTGGAAGCAGTTGTCACACAACTGCTCCCCGTAGTTAGGCCACTGGCCGTCATTAAGAGAGAAATAGCAGTTGGCAAAGCAAAAAATGTTGCTTTGTCCTTGCTATATTGCGTTCGTGAACAAAAACAACGTTAAAAAATTCCTCAAATACCAGATTGTCTACTTATCACCCAAGTACGGCTGTATAGACATCGAAAAGAGTTAACATAATTCCCGACGTCAAAGTTTCGTCATAACAAAAGTAATAATTAAATTAAAAGAATTAATGTTTTAAATTGAACAGCTTCTGATAATTTGTATAAACAAAAGTTAAAGCAAAGCATCAAATTAATGTTAAATGGAAATAAATTTTGGGAAATTGCGAAATTTAATTGCCAAAGTTGCGAACCTTCGATTTCTCACACAATTTTAGAACCGAATCGATACGGCAATTTCCTAATTTATATTGCATTGACTACTTCCTAAATACAAGCTTCCGAATTAATGTAGATCTAGTAGCAGCCTTCGAGAACAATCCTGCTGCAATCATGCCCTTAATTGATAAGCGGTTTCAGACGTTACTCCTATACTCGGACCATAATCAAGATATACACATTAATATTGACTCAATTCTCTATGCCGTAGCCATAGTCAACTGCAACTACAATTATGATGTATTATTCAAACAGTACATATGTATACAAAATAATCACTCGCGAACTAGTTAAATAGAAAACTTATTTATTTTTGCAGCTTATTAATTAGCAAAATTAATAAGCAAGCCTGTCCTTGAAAACGTAAATTGGATAATTTTCTATCTACAGCATATAAAACTTGCTTATTTGATGATTATTTTGTACATGTAAATTTGTTGGCGTTCCGTTTAAGATTTGTTCGAATACGAACTTAAGTAATTAATTACTTTTTATTCAATAAAAAGATAATTGACCTCTGAGCAGGATTCAAACCTGCAACCTCTGATTTCATGCGAGACGCTGTTTATCTTGTAGCAATAGTAATCAATTCAACAGTAATTTAATGTCTCTACAACAACATGCATATAATGCACATATTCATAAAATTAGGTATTTAACACTCATCAAAATAAATACTAAATTAATAAATACCTATGATATTTTTGATGATATCAGTTGTTACATTCTGAAACCACGATAATTTTAACTTGTCTACTTGAAAACAGGTTAACTTTACAGATTTCTTGTTTCCCGATATTTCAAGCGAAGTACGACACGATATATGTTTTTAATCTCGAACTGTATTCACTCAAATCACTATTACCATCACTAATAATTTTAGGATTAATTGATTGATAAATACGTGATTTGTTCAGAATAAGAAAAATACTGTATTTACTGTGCTATTCACTTCTCCAAGAAGGACATGTTGTACAACAACAATAACAAATAGAGGTCTTTTTTCTTCATGTAAAAGGCACCAGAGGTAAGTTCCATCGCAAGAAGAACGTAGATGCCGTCTTCTCAACAAAAAAGAAAGTAGATGATACCCCCAACATTCCCAGAGATAATTCCTCTAGAAGAACAAAGGGTATGCGAGATATCTATGTTCTTTCAAAAGATATACATAACCATACTCTTATGGTTACACACAGTATGACAATTAACTAACGAGAATTTTTAGATATACAAAAAACACACATTGAATTATGTTTAAAAGTTTTTAAAATTCCAAAAATTGGGTTCCATTTAACTCAATACACTTACAAGGAAATTTGGATCATTTTCAGCAGTTTCTTTATAACACTCTACACGAGCAATTTTTTGGTCATCATTTAAAGCATGTGGAACAAAACGTGCACAACCTTTTCTTTTTCCAAAATTTTCAGTCAAGATTTGATGAATAATTTCTCTAGTTATTTTTATTCGATGTAGGTTCCATTTAACCCAATACACTTTCTGGCACGACGAACAAATAATGCATGTATAGATTTTTGTATGTCATCTTTAGGAATGGCCTCTAGTACCTGCGTCACAGCTGCTTAAATGGCTGAAATATCATCATAAAACGATCTTTTCATCGCAATTTTCAGTTTAGGAAAAAGAAAATATTCACAAAATGGTAATATCAGGCGAATGGATGTGGCACAAAACGTGCACAAACTTTTCTTTTTCCCAAATCTTAAGTCAAGATTTACCGACCAGTTTCTCTAATTATTTCTAATTCTTCAGCCAACATTCTCGATTTTTACTTTCTGGACGACCAGATCTTTCATCTCACTTACATCTTCACGACCATTTTATAAAACGATTGCACCACTCATAAACTCTAACCTTAGACATACAATCATCACCATACACGTTATTCATCAATTCGTAAGTCTTAGCACATTTTTTTCTCAATTTAAAACAAAATTTAATATTTGCTCTTTAATCCATTATGTTTTTACGACATCAACACAATTCTTACCCCCATTCAAATGGCTGTAACTTTGTAAACTGTCATTCGATTACCATGAATTGGGTACGCTTAAAAGACGTGACTCCTATCTTTCTAACAATATGTATGTTCGATGGATGGCGCTACGTGTTCTATGATAAATAAAAATTCTCGTTATTTAATTGTTATACTATGTATGAATATTTGGAAAGAACTGGGAAGACTTTCACAATTATCTAAGGAAGGACTACGAAAGTTTTATGCATTGATTAATTGAATCCATTCATAAAAAGCCTTGCAAGCTTTGCTCATGATGCTGATATCTTTGTAATCGGAATAAAGCTAATAATCGTTGTGCTACCCCGTGTATACTATTAAACAAACTATATTATTAAACAAAGAGAAGCGTACAAGACAAAAGTAACGTCCGAAAATAAAGGATGCACTTTAAAGGTTTCTTGATTGTCGTAGACAGTAAGAGCGACATCTGCTTGCCAAACTGTTAGTACAAGATAGAACGTAGAATAGCTTTTTCAATTATTTGCCGCAAGAGCTTCAGGTGTAGTGGTGGCACTTGTTCAAACTTTGTTATCAAGTCAAAGGTTGCCAAAATCCTCAACTCTGGAAGAATATCATTTTCAAGTTCAAAGGACTATTCGATTAAATTCAAATCAAATTGATAGCTACATAATCACTATTCCAGTTTTAATGGACAAGAGAATATTTCACTAGCCATTGATTGTTTATCGTCATTATTAATGCGCGAAATGAAATTCTTGGGAACATATTTTATTTAAGCTTACATGGAGGGTGAATTTACTTACATAAGAACATTTAAAGACAGTTTATGGTAAAGAATAATTACAGATTAATTCATAAAAGCGATTGATGGATTTATAAAAAATTCTCAAATAGCTCTTCGTCCTGCAATACTTGCTCTGAAACTAAGATAAATTGAAATGAATAGCATAATGTTAACACTTCTTTCAGCCTGTACGCTTTAAAATAATTACCACGAGTCAAGTACAGGTGAGTTACCATGACACATCCGCTGACGAACGCAGCACAAATTGCATTTTGCGATAAGTGTTTTAGTGGTAGATGTGCCGATTTTCACATCGCCTAACTGGTAGTGTGTATTTATACCAGCGCATGTAAGTATACTGGTCTATCATGTAAGTTTATTATAATGTTACGCGATTAGTTCTGTTGTCTTTTTATTTATCTCATTTTTTCTGCACGTTGAAATTCACTAGAAAACTCAGTAGTCGAATATTATGCATTTGAATAACAGCTATTCGAATGGTGGATTTTAGCTCCTATTATTACGGCCTAGGGCGTTCTGCTACGGGAAACGTCAAAACAAGCCCACTTATTTATACATATAATGAGGTATTTACACTCGCAACAGAGCCATGCAGTATCAAACAAACCTGTTTGATACTGCATGGCTCTCTATTTGTCAATAATATATCCGTCACTGTCGTAAAACTTCTTCATGCCAATGCATAATGTATGTTTTAAAAATGTATTAGCTTTAGTAAAGTTTTAGCCGTTTGTATTTGCATGCGTAATCCTATTATTTTATTTTGTCGTTTTGTCATCTACGCTACCTCTATCTAGCCATTATATACCACTAAGCACGTACCTTTGCACATATACCACACAGTTTCAAATATTATGCCATTACTTCAGTTATATAATATACCTAATCGAAGTTCCTTTGAAATGGTAGGTGTTCATTTTTATAGGTATTAATTATACAGGCTTGGCAAGAAACCAGCCTCACATATGAGAATCATACGAGTGGAACTAAACTCCAATTTCACTGTACGAGTGGACGTAACTGTGATAGTCAAATGCAGAGTATGTCATAAAAGGATGAATTAAGCACTACTGAAAGATTAATCAGAATTTTTTACAGCTGAAGACATAAAAGAAGAAAACTCTCGCAAAATCAATTTCCCATCAATCTACCAGGAGGCGATTGAGTCAACAAGAGTTAAACGCCAAACCTGCTAATAAACCCTTATTATTAGTTAACCCAATTAATTAGTTGGTTGTAACCAACTAATCAATTGGGGGTGCTTTCGACATGGATTATGACCATTCGCAAAAGTTGAAGATACCGGGCTTCCAGAAATATCCAAGTCCCACGTGATCAAATGCAGATTCCTGTTCTAGGAATTTGTTTATCGTAGTTTGGTAGTATTGTAATATTTTTGTGGATGTCACTAAAAAGTAACCAAATCTTGACCATTCGTACATAGGTGTTCATGAACTGAGTATTTTTTCATTATTCGAACGTTTCAAGGTGTGTTCTAAAAATAGTTATTTTCAGAACTCCAAAATCATGTGGTCGCTTCGAAGTTAAAAATATATTTTAAGGTTAGGTTTGTTTATTTTTGTAATTTTTAGAGCTGATCTGTTGGAAAATGTTGTTTACACTGGAGTAAGATGCATTCGTATTAATGGCACACTTTCGTAGTGGCACACGCAATCTCGATGGTAGCTTTCCCTGGTGCTAACTTTGCGTATGATGTCTTTAAGGATCACAGGTTGCTACTTATTAAACTATACGAAGACTAACACTGTATTTGTAACGGAAACTCATTAGGAGGACCAACTATTTTAACAGAAGATGCTGTCGATGATATTCAACGAGAATAGAACAAAGTCCTACGAAAACCATTCCACATTTATCTGCTTAAAGAGGTAGGTGTGTTGAAATTGCAACTTATTAGATCAATTCTAAGTCGCTTAAAACCAATTTTTACTAAATAGTAACCGTAACGGTATATTAATTATTTACCATTTATTATTAATATGAATAAGTGAATGAGGTTTACTTTGATGTAAATGCATAAGTAATAAGTAAATAATCCAAGAGACCTTCTTGGACATTCAGAATAATTAATTTTGTTTTTAAAATTTGTGAGTTAAATTAAACAAAAATAGTTAACTAAAAATTAAATTAATAAATATAATTAAATTTTTAAACTAATACAATTATAGAGACTTACTTTATTTGATTGTATGTGTCCAATTTGGCTATTTTCAGCAAAATGGAGCCATAGCACACACTGCACATGCATCTTTAAGATATTTGGAAGAATTTTGTGAGCACCGTGTAATTAGATGTCCATAGTATCCTCGAAAAATACAGAAGAGATCCTACGAATTCATGGAAAATACCCTCTAAAAGATTTAATAAACAATAGTAAATCATTGGTTGAGATATAGAAATAATAATAATCCACTGGCTTCAAAGTATTTTAGTTGTGAATGTGATGTTAATTAGATTTTTATAAACTTCATTTACGTATTTTGTGATTAGACGCTTCATATACAACTACTATTCGCACAACAGCTGTAATAAAACTATTTCGTAAGTCAATTTTTAATTTTCATATATTCTTAATCATTCAACCTCACTTACGAGTCATAGGATATTACGACGATAGAATAAGATGCCCTAATAATAATAATCACCGTATTTTGCTACAATCTTCTTACAAATAGTACTGGAATAATTATTTCCAAACTGACGTTTCGGGTTATTCTTAGTTTTGAGCACTTACACAACACTTTAAATAGACTTATCGATTATTAGTGACATGTATCGTCCACTACTACGTGACAAGTAGATATCTTGATATACATTTATTATTTCATTACATTTACAGCGTTAGTGGAGAGCGTATGCGCTTTACCAAAATAACCTATCTGTATTCTGACAATACAAATTTCAGTATATTCAAATACACAAGCAACATTTTTATACGCATGAATGCAGCGCTGCTATAGCAAAAAAAAATGAGAAAAAAATTTACAAGTATAATACAAACAGTTTTTCGAGACACTTTACAACTTCTCTGTAATGTTAAATAATAATTTATAGCTTATTAATTTTAATTAATATTTGCTATATTTTAATATTATTAATTAGTTTTTACATTTTCGACGTCACTTATTTTTTTTATATGTGGTAGGCACTTTCATATACAAAAATGTAACAAAGTTTTTCACCTTATTGTACCCGCTTAGGTATACAATAAGTACATTTTCTTTTCTAATATAATGTTATATTTTGATTGGCATGACAGATTTTACATACTTATTTATTGTACATGTTATGTAGTTATCATAGAGCTTCTGAAGATGGTCTACATCAGATCGAAGCTGGTCACGTATAAACAAAGAACTTTGAAGTCAGTGGATTATATAAGACCTCAACAAATACTTTTAAAACCTGACAATCGGCGGTAATAACATGGATAAAAATAAAAATAATAAGTCAGTCTATCCTGTACTCACATTCAGACTAGATTTTGATAATAATGCATATTTATTTTTCTCTAATTTAACAATAAATTAATTTTGTTACGCCGCTGACTTTCTATATTGTGGCAATTCGGGTGTTTTATTTTAATCATTACCACACTGCAAGTGATTATGTATTTTGGTTGCCTAATCAATTGCGGTTATGTGGGACTTGAACATTTCTGAAAGCGTTGTATTATAGATCGTTATCATTATCTTAACATTATAAAGAATACAATGTGGATCAATGTGCATTAAAGAATACAAATTGTCCAGAATAAAAATTATCCCTGATTTGAAAATTTCAGTATAACAATCATCTGAGGCGTGTAGTATGGTGTAAGGTGTATACCGGTTATATACCGGTGAAAAGATATATACCTTTTTGAAGGAATATATTGCTTTCATGTCAAACATCCTTCCCATAACAATAAGCACTAATCAATAAAAAGAATTTGTATAAAAATTTTTGCATTTGCATGGAATCATTTTCACCACATTCTCAAGGATAGAAGTTTTACTCGCAGAGTAATCACATTTCTGTTGTCATCAAAACGTAGGAATTTGAAAACTACTACAATCCCCCTGTATTGACTGTCGGATATCATTTGCTCGTTCTTGAGCGCTTCTTCAAATAGCGGCCTGCAATATATTATGCTGCATACAAATTCGATTGCTCCACAATCAGTTCATTATCGAAATATTTATCAAAGTAAAATAAACAAGTTTCTCTTAACGATATAGACACATCAAATTGTCGAGCAGAATTTTAGCCACAATGTTCTAATATTTCCTTATATAACCTGTTGAGCACTTTTATTTTGAACTTCTTCTTGAACGTCTTCTTCAGATTGAATGTCACCTTATAGACCGCCCTCAAATCCACTTGTATCGGCGGAAATCTTCTTCTGATTCACTTTCGCTGTAGAATCCTGCAATTCTAAGCCCCTTTCTAATCTATCTTCGGTTTCGTCAGAAAATGCCAGTACTCGTCAAAGTAATACGGAAATAATGCAAAGGATAAAATTTTGCAACATATAAATTTATTCAACTAATTTCTATACCACTACCCTACACTTTATTTCGATAACTGAGGAAATTGGTACGCAGGACACAAGATTACGCAATCGATTTGAAGAGTACCTGATCAAATCCGATTAATCAAGTGGGCTTGTAAAAAAGAATATAGTACGCGGAGACTAACCGATATATATCAGAAAAATAATGAAATCCTTCTTCATAAAATGCGTAGCAATTTTACCGGTGATATAAAGTAAGCATACCTCTAAATTACTTTTTACGAATGTTTGAAATGTTAATAGTAAATACTAATTTCTTATTCTACAGAACGAGTATACATGTCAAACACTCTGAAATAGTTTTGGTTTCACGTGTATACATTGTATGACAATTAAGTAACGACGATTTTAATTTAAATTACAGAACACGTAGCGCCATCGAACATATACAGGGCGTTGCCGAATTCGACCGACAAATGTAAAGGGGTGCTTGTAAGTATAAAGGGGATTAAATATTCCCATAGGGCATAAGGTCGTAAATCACGAGCCAAAAGGATAGCCAGTTTGATGAAGAGGGGCCATACAAAGGTGAGAATTAAACGTGGTTTGCGACCCAATGTTTTATGGCAATTTTTCATCCCCTTAATGCCTACTAAGACCCCTCTGAATTTGTCAGTTGAATTCGGCAACACCCTGTATTGTTAGAAAGATACAGGTCACCTCTTTCGGACGCACCAAGTTCAAGCTAATCGGATAACAGGTTACGAAGTTACCGCCATTTAAATGATGGTAAAAATTGTGTTGATACCGTAAAAACATAATGAAACACAGAGCAAATATTAGATTTTATTTTAAACTGAAAAAAAAATGTGCTGAGACCTGCGACTTGATGAAGAAAGTATATGGTAATGATTGTATGCGTAAAGCTAGAGTTTAAGACTGGTTTAATCATTTTAAAAATGTTCATGAAGATTTAAATGATGATAAAAAACCTGGTCGTCCAGAAAGTAACAATCGTGCTGAGTTGGTAGAAAAAATTCATGAAATCATTGCTGTCGACCGAAATTTTACTGTGAGAATGTTGGCTGAAGAATTAAAAACAAATAGAGAAACCATTCGTCAAATTTGGCTCAAGATTTGGGAAAAAGAAAAGTTTGTGCACATTTTGTTCCACATGCTTTAAATGACGACCAAAAAATTGCTCGTGTAAACCATTGTAAAGACGTCGTTGAAACTGCTGAAAATGATGCTTTAAATAGAAACATGGTGCTTTAAATATGATTCAGAAACTAAGCGTCAATCTACAAAATAGAAGTCGAAAGGCGAGCCAAAACCAACAAAATTGCGTTTTTAGAAGTCGAGAATCAAGACAATGTTGATTACTTTTCATGATTCACAATGGATTGTCCACAAGGATACATATCATATCCTTGGAACCTGTTCCACAAAATAGAACTGTTAATGGAGAATATTATTTAGCAATTTTACGTAAGACGTTAAAAGTTCGTGAATTTTTGACAAAAAAAAATATCTGTGTCATTGACCACCCATCGTATTCGCCTGATATATTCCCGTGTGACTATTTTCTTTTCCCTGAACTGAAAATTGTGATGAATGGATCGTTTTATGATGATATTTCAGCCATTCGAGCAGCTGTGACGCATGTACTAAAGGCAATGCCTAAGAATGACATACAAGAATTTATGGATGCGTTGGTTCATCGTGCTAGAAAGTGTATTGAGTTAAATGGAACCTATTTTGAATAAAAAATAATTTTTATACATAATTCAATGTGTTTCTTTTGTATATCTAAAAAAAAATTCTCGTTATTTAATCGTATTTTACGTCATATATAACAATAGATTAATTCTAAAAAAATCGTTAAAGTTCTATACCTTTTTTCGTTAAATTGTTCGTTTTTGTAAAACGTCTGATATTTAATAGTTTATTATTGGTAACAAATGATAAACTTAACACATATGTATCTTTACTAGCCCGAATCGAGTTATTCGCAAAGGAAAAAAAATAGTTACGACAGCATTTAAGGTGATCTGACCCAACAAACAACCAGTACAATGACTCTATTGACCAGTAACATGGCAGCAATTTTTCAATTTGCTTTAACCTTGCATCATTACGTGAGTCTGTCCTGCGATCATCAGTGACGTTTTATGTAACGTTCTCGTTTTAATGAGATGTAAACAAGTGACGTTTCAGTAGAAATATTTGCACGTAATTTAAACAAATTTCTTACCGAACGTTAGCCAAAGTGTGCCTCCTGTTCCTCAAATATCGATTATGATACCGCTGTAAATCACCAATTGATCCTTGTTCCGCTTGCATCTTTCCAGCGTTGACTGGCGGACCTGTGCTGGATCCTTCGCTGGAGGTGCTTGTGACAGATCTGGTGCGTTGACTTTTTCTAGTAGTTTTCACTGAGAGAGTAGGTGATGGCGATTGAACGTTTCTTCTTTTCTTATAGCTAATTCGAGTTCCCAACGGTTGTAATTCGGAGGGTTCTTCGAAGATTGTCTCATCAAGATATTCGGCGTCCTCTTCGACTATATCCTGAAGATGGGGTGAAGGTTGCCTCGCTCTCGGGGGGCTATCCAACGGTGGGGAGGCTTGTGGGGAAGGAGGGGCCTTGCCTTCGGCTGGCCCGCACCAAGGCAAGCAACACTTCCAGACGCCCACCAGTGTGAAGCTTTCTTTGTATCTTCTAACGCAATAAACAACAATAACACCACCAACGAGAATCACTAATCAAAGGGGAGCACATCTCAACCTGTTGCGAATTGCGCGAAGTACACGCCGCCGTTGTTTATTATCGCTTGTTATTGATTGTCAAACACATGGATGGTTTCCCAGTAATCTACCGCGAGCGGTCTGGTTTGATGAAATTGATAACACCGCAGATACCAACTGTTTCCCGATTTTGAAACGCACGTGGGAAAGGATTCAAAAGGTAGTGGGAGGGGGGAGAGGCTCCTACGACGGCGCTAACTTGGTCGGCGTCCACTGGCACACAAATTTTATAACATACCGGCGTTGGAGTTAGCCGATTTCACACTGGTATATCAGCACAGATATCAACACGCACATGTTAGCGGTACACTGCATTTCCAAACAACAATCGACCAAGGTCGTTAAATAATTACCAATCAGGCAGCGTTCGTTGATGTCATTGTTATTAGTTAACACATATTCCTCAATCCCCAATTATCATTTAGGGAGAGGAGAAACAAAAAAACATTTGATAAAACATCGGAATCGACACGGCACTCACATTCTCCGTACCGTATTGTCTACATTCAGCGGGAGCACACTGCACGTTAACCCACACAGTTCCAGTTTGGTACTAAGGCTCGCCACCAATGGCGCTCCTGCCTCCCCACCAGCGCCTAACTTTGAGGGATGTTCACCCGTGGCGCCCGGCGTGCTCAGACGCTCGACGCACTCACACAGACGCCGAGGTGTGCTTAATTTCACGACGCGCGCTGAAAAAACTACACGCTGCAGGCAGGAAAACAGCTGACTGGCTTCAATGGCGGCGGCAGCGAGAACTGTAGTGGAAGATGCCCCGGTCATCGGATTTTGTATCAAAGCGTCAGTACGTTGAAATGACACTCATAAAGGACCCGATCACCTTTTTAACAAAATAAAAAGATCCGCCAGTAATTAAGGCTCTGCCACATTCGCGACAATTTAGTGAATGTATATAACTGTTTGAAGTTTGTAAAAAATCTGATTTTGCTACAGCATTTCCATTCCCGCTGAAGAAATCAATCAATAACTGATTAGCTTATGCTAATTTTTAGATGCGTTCAATGAATTTTTGATGATGTACCTACTTTTAAATTTCAAATTAATTTTTACGTGTATTTCCTTCTTCCGTATATTTTAATTTTTACCGCGTACCGGAAAATCCTTGAAACTTTATCCAGACATATTCGAAGTCTGTATACCTAACTTTTACGTTAATTAATCTTCCTCTTTAAAGTTCTGTGCGGTCATTAATCAACAGCGGTTTTCTGCACTACAAGCAATAATTAATTCCGAAAATTTCAGGATTAATCCAATCTAAAGAACGTCGACCTCACAATTAT
Source organism: Coptodactyla brooksi (assembly GCA_033557675.1). NCBI lineage: Eukaryota > Metazoa > Arthropoda > Insecta > Coleoptera > Scarabaeidae > Coptodactyla > Coptodactyla brooksi. The sequence goes on from JAWQRM010000248.1 coordinate 16,088, forward strand.
TTACACCTAGATACTGGTAGTAACTCCTGGCGTTTGTATTTCTGTATAAATGGCTTATTACGAGGATATTTCATGAGAAAAATATCGATAACCAGTAGTCAGATAACCAACTGATCAGTACATGTTAGTTTTCAGATCTTCCAATGAATTTGAAGAATGAAAGTTGAACGAGGAATTCTCCTAACTCCAACTAGCAAAAGTCCTGGTGAGAAATTCGAGCTACGCAAAATTTTTCAATTACATGATTTTGAATGAATTTTTGTTGAATAGTACTTTTGATTTATTTGACGAAATACTTCCATTTTGGGAGAGGAAAAAAATTAGGCTACTTGATAAAACGTTATTTTATTGATCAAATATTCAAAAAGATATTAAACAAAACAACATAACAGATTTAGTATTTTGTTGGGAACCTTTTTGAACCAATCACAGCTCGTCAACGTGCTGGCATGGAGTTCACATAGCGTATGATCATGTTCAATGGAATTTTTGACCATTCATCGCTTATTGCTGCGAATAAGTCGGCCATTTTTGTAAAGTGGCGTTCGTTGACCTTTCTGTTAACGTGGTCCCATAAATTCTGTATGGGATTTCAATCTGGGCTTTGAAGAGGCCATAAAATGACAGTTATTCTGTTGTCCTTCAAAATGACAGTTAACTTCTACAGTTCTTACATAGTGTAAGAACTGTAGAAGTGTAAGAACTGCCAGAGATATTTTATAAGAAAGAAATTTTGTAGTTATAAAGCAGTGTGTATTAAGTGCCCAGGAAAACATACATTCGATAAGTGCGTAATACCTAAAAATATACCACCTAAATGCCACAATTGCGGTGAAGCCCACCCTGCCAACTACCGTGGATGTGTGGTGGCGAAAGAATTGCAAAAGAGACATGACAAACTAGGGAAAAAGCAACAAGAGACCAAGCCAAGAACATTCACAGCGAGGAAAATATTCAGCGGAAAGACATACGCACAAGCGAGGAATATTAATAAGCCATCTGCAAAATCAGATTGTTAAAATGGACGAATTCTCGTATAGACTCTCGTAGGACTGGAGATAACTTGCGATATACGGTCATTAATGAAGAAAAGCCACCTTCGGATTGCTACCTGGAACGCCAAAGTTGTTCGTGAATGAAAAGAAGAAATAGAAAGTTTTCTATATACCCAATAACAATAAAATTGATATTTGTCTCTTAATGAAAACGCATTCCACAAAATAGACTTTATTAAAATTTCAAGGCTATCGAGTCTATCATACATCCAGCCAGATAACGACGCAAAAGGCGGAAGTGCTACAATTATCCAAGATAATATCACACACTAGGAAGAATGCTCAGTGCAAACAGCAGAGTTCCAACTTACGGTCGTAGGTGTTAGTACGACACGGCAAAAGTTCCCAGTAGGAGCACTCTACTACCCACTAAATCACAACAAGAAAAGAGAGAATTACGTATTAGTATTAAAACACTTCGGCGAAAGATTTGTTTTGGGAGGAGACGTCAACGCAAAGCACATTGATTTTGGATTTCGGCTTACAACAACCAAATGACGCGAATTAAAGGCAGCAATATCGCAAGTAGGCTGCAATGTATACTCCACGGGTAAACCAACATATTGGCCCACACACCCAACGAAAATTCCAGACCTATTGGACTTTGTCATTTATAAAAAGATCATGGTTTTAACATTTTATGAAACCGTAATTGGCAAGGAAACGAGACCAGTACTATCCAACAAGAATACTGACTGGAATGGCTTTAGAACTAAAATAGACGGAACCATAAACCTTCGAGGACCCCTAAAAAGTAGTAACCAGTTGGATTTGGAAACGGAGCGTTTTACTGCAATGATTCAAAATGCAGCATGGCATAACACCCCTCTAGTTACCCATAAAACCACTGAGGTAAACTGCCCAATAGAAATAAGAAATCTTGTTAAGGAAAGGAAACGTTTGAGATGAAAATGGCAACAATTTTAAATAGAAAGAGTCCACAGTTTAAGCGAGAAATCCAGAAACTAAAAGGAAAATCCATAAACAAATATCTCAGTGAATTATCAGCAGATAAAGAAAAGAATTACTCGCTCTGGAAAGTTATTAGAAAAACCGAGAGGCCAATTATACAGAATCCTCCTGTCAAAAACCACGAAGACGTGTGGGCTAGAGAAGATAAACAGAAAGTTGTGGTTTTTGCAGACCATCTTGCAAAATTATTCCAATTATATAATGAAACTCAAGCATTTTTCAATCATTTCAAACAGTATATTCTCAGTAAGCCAGCTTCAAAGTATGGAGTCTTTGTGACAGTGGTAGTTCCTACGCCATTAAAGCTCAAGTTTATATGGGAAAATGTCAAGGTAAAGCACCAGAAAAAAATCAAGGGATGCGAGTTGTTTTAGACCTAACACATGAACTCGGAGGCAAAATGTTACATGTGATTTTTTCACGCCCAAAAGATTAGGTCAAATGCTCCTCAAGAGAAAACTTACAATGTTAGGAACGGTTACAAAAAGTAACCCCGAACTTCCCGTAATTACTATAAGTAAACAAATAGGTAGTTATACTTTTTATTTTACCAAGGATACTACAATTGTGTCATATGAGTCTAACAAAGATAAAAACGGTATTCTCATGAGCACAATGCACTGTGATAAGGAAGTGAGCAGCAGGGACGATAAAAAGCCACATATGATAGTGATACTAGATTATGACTCTACCAAAGAGGCGGTATATACGTTCGATCAAAGTATTGCAGTGTATACTTGTAAAAGAAAAACCAGTCGATAGCCCATTATTTTATTCTACAATATATTTTATGTTAGTGCTTATGATGCATTTGTGTTATAACAAGAAATAAATCCATATATGAACAAGAACGTTCTGTACAAGAGAAGACCCTTTCTGGAAGAACTGTGCAAACTGATGGGAACTCCCTATATGATGTCAAGAGAACATAAACCACGTACTCAGCAAGCTACTCCCGTAATAAAGAAAATTCAAGATCAATGTGGTGAAGCAGCAGATCCATCGGCATCTGGTGCAATCAGTAGTAATAAAAGAGCACAATGCAATGTGCAATGTGCACTACAATGCAATGCATGTAGTGTATTATTGTCACCAGTGTGAATAATTGGATCCACATCAGAATTTACTTCATATTCTCTCTTGTTTTTAGATTTAGTGTTTGTAATATTTTTTATTATAATACATTTTACTGTTGTTAGCAATAAGATTTCTTGTCATCGTTGTTTGCATTTATGTACTGTAATAAAATCACAATATATTGATTTCGTTGACAACTCTCCCGTATCTGCATACATTGGGTTACTATGACCCGAAGGACTACAAGCGTATAGTGAAACTAAGGAGAATAGCGGGGTTAAGGGCTTACATACGTTCTCAACTTTCAAAAAATCTAAAAAAAATACGGACATTGTATCCTTATAGCGTATTGAATAATGAAAAAAAAGATTTAAAATGATATGTCAATTATTACGAAAGTTATGAGCAAAAATGTGAACACGCGCTCGATCGATAAAACCGACCTCGCACAATATAAAGCCACCTGCAGCGATTAGGTAGAAACTCACAAATACATGTTATGAAACTCACAAGTACGACGTCCGAAGAAAAGGAGAGCTCCTTAGGGCTGACTTTAAGAGAATGTGAGACCGAGTATACGAATGTTTCAGAGAAAAAATTGTCATACCATTATATAAACTTTAATCGCAATTTTCTGGAAACTATATTGTCAGTATGGACAGCACGATAACTTGCAAAATTTTTAACATTTCTAGATAAAATTTGCCCTCATCTACGCATAATCAAATTATTTAAGTACCATCGAGCCATTTTTTTTAAATTTTAAATTTAAAATTTTTATATTTTTTCAATCAGTTTAAATGTAAAAATTTTAGACGAAAAATGTCATCAAATAATTGTCTCCAAAATTGCATAATTTTCTTTCCTAATGCGATAATAATTTCTTACAACAATTTTGATCACCAATAGGTACAAATACTCAAAAAACTGCTCTACGTTCTGTTTTGTACAAAAAGTTGGCAACCTGATATCGCCCTACTGTCCAACACGGCCAATAGAAAAGTAAATAATAACAAAGAAAAAAATGGTACAACCTATAATAAGTTTGATAAAAGGTACTCCGGAAGTATGGTATATGACTATAACAAGATCAGGCAAAATTTATTAAGTGGAGAATATAGAAAAGAAGGAAAGATGTCAACACAAATATATGTTATCTTCAAATATAATAATGTTCTAAATTTGGAACCACAATTACAAAATTCAAGTACATCTGAACATTTTGAAGATGGTATCTACAGGACAATGATAAATGAAAGGATAGGGAATGTGGGTGAATTTAGTTATTTATTCAGCATGTATGATGAATTAAATACAACTTCTAGAGAATAAAACGTTAGCTATTCTTAGCACTTTAATGATCATGTTCAATTCACGGTTGAAAGAGAAATTAATAATTCTTTACCATTTTTAGCTATGTTACTGATCAGACATACTACTAATTTGTTAATAACGGATTGGTACCAAAAACCTACTAGTTGAGGTAGATATCTCAATTTCTTTTCCAATCATCCTATTAACCAAAAACTTAACATATATATTCAAATTAAACATAGAATTAACTAAAATTGTCTAATAGTATGTCCATACACAAAATCTTCATAAACTATATATTTTTGTTAATAATGGTTACCCCTCAAATTAGTTCCATAAATTGCTATATAACAATCCTCAAAATAGAATAAATACTGATATCGCTGTTTCCCTTCAGGAGATTGTGTATAAAGAGTTACCTATCATATCAGGTTTTTTAGGACAGATTTCAATGAAGGTTAATGTTCAAGGCTTAAGGGCAGCTTACTATAATTTAGAGAGAGCTGGGAACTTTTTCACCAGACTTAAGCACACACCCCCACATCATAGATGTGGGAGTAATCTATGATGTCGGGTGTTGTATACTGCACCAGTTGTAGAGATTGTAACTCTAGCTATGTAGGCCAAACGAAAGGATGACTGATGAATCGTATCAAACACTAGCTGGATATTAGAAACAATTAACGTATTGATGCTTTTTCTCAACATGCTATAAACAATAATCATATGTTCAATTTCAATGATGAACAGATCCTATATAAAAAGAATAATTTAAGAGAAAGAGTGTTTTTGGAGATGATTGACGAGTTAAGTAACATATACAGTTATTTATTAAATTTACGTAATAATAATATTGATTACTCAGATTACCAATTCCGAACTCGGCTACAAGAAGAGGTGGTTTTCTTCCATTTCTGGTGCCATTATTTGCTGGTTTGTCTGCAGCAGGGCACTCGCATCAGGAGTTAGTAATGTCGTAAGAGCTGTGGAGGAGCAGTGAACGTCATAATAAGATTTTCGCAGCAATGGCAGTAGGAACCAGTGATGTGAATTGGTAGTTTACCGTGGATTAAACGTGTCTGGACGGCCCATCTACCTGCTTCGTTGGGTCAGTTTTATTGCTCCAAAAATATCTGTATTGTTAGGATTGGACGGACTACCTAATCTGACAGGTAGTTTATGATGGAACGTTTAAATAGTTTAAAGGACAATTTTAAATAATAATGTAAATGCGCGTGCGCCGTGACATCTCCCGGCGGCGGGTGAAAACATTAATAAAAAAACAAAAGGTTAGTAGTAGGCTTATTAAAAAATAATTACATTTTTAATTTAACATAAAATAGATCACTATAATATGTACTTAATGTACTAAAATTTATTTTGTTTGATACAGTGGATAAAATATAGTTAGCTTTAAGAGAGCTATTTTGCGTTTATATTATTATTTAAAATTGTCTTTTAAACTATTTAAACCGCCCATCATAAACTGGGTGATAAACCTGGCAGATTAGATAGTCCCTGCAGTCCTAAGAATAGAGGAGTCTTTTTGGAGCAATAAAACTGGCCCTTTTCCTTACACCCAACGAAGCAGGTAGATCCGATAGATCTGGTAGATCAATTTACCAATTCACATCGCTGGTACGAACGAAAATCTGATGCAGGACTGCTTCTACGGCCATACCGTAAAGGATACGTTTTATTTTTAAATCCTCTGTCTTTATTTCCTCATTTGACTGAAAAACAAACTCCAAAAACCGTTAAACGATATGGATGTTATGCGTTGCGGACGCCGTTGGCTTCCATATTTTCGTGGACTATAAATGCGTGACACAACACTTAATAAACCACGCAAAAGAGAATATACTGTTATAAATCTAAATTTTATGCAAGGCTTTATGGGTAGCATCATGCTATGGGTAGCATTTTGTAAACATGGAGGACTCGTACTATTTTGATTCTTTTGGAAACTTGAAACCTCCCACGGAAACACATTTCGGTCGTAATGTTAAAATACTATACCGCATGGCGGTGCCGCACTAGCACTATAGGGATCCTGCAGCGAGTGGAAGTAAGATGGACTGGACCTCGTTCACTTCGACAGCAAGCGAGCGAGCGCAATGTACACGCCAATTTGAAAGAGTAGAGAGAACGAACGACAGGCGATTGTTTGAAAGCAGTAGCAATTTTGTATTTCGTTGAATGTTTGTAATTTGAAGGAATGATAACAATTTCAGTGCAAAATATTCTCTACCCTACAAGAATAGACGACAGAAGTGTATCTGCAGTAATGACAACTGCGAAGTCACCGTGATTAAGTCATATTGGGCCAGAACTTTTTCCCCACTCTTTCAAGTTTGTTTGCTGCGTTGCTCCTCACTCGTTCTCGAAGTGAACGAGGCCTAGTCCGTCTCACTTACATTCACTGCAAGATCCCAAGAAGATAGGGCTAGTGCTGCATCGCCAAACGGTATAATCCTGCGAGATATCAAATCGTTAATTCGGCAAATTGCGAACATTTGTGGTTAGAATTTCTACCGAAACGCTCCTTAAAACATGTTAACAGTTCAGAATAAGTTTAGTCATGTCCAGTACGTTTACTATTATTCCCCTGATGAATTAGGCGAAATATTAAAGTATGCTTTAGGATTCGCCTACTTACCTACAACAGTATACCGAACATTGAACTTGGTTGTAACGAAATTCATTATAGTGACCATGATAAAATAATTTAAATACCTTTAAATTTTATGAAATCAGGTAGTATTGGACCTATCCTCGGTTTTAGTAGCTGTATATTGAAACCTAAAAAGTTACATGAGCCCGATCGATCTGTATAAATCATTAAAGATTCAAGGACTCCGGCAAAATGTAATATTGTAACGAGCGCATTTGATGTTAGCTACAGGTCTCGTACGCTTTTCAAGTTTTTACCCCAAGTTGCCCCCGATTTTGCTATAAATATTCAAACTAAACATATAGTTTATATGCCTATAATCAACTGTAAGAGTCTCAACAACATAACCTTAACTATACAGGATCAAAACGGAAATCCAGTAAATTCTCGTAACGAAGAGATGGTTATTAGACTTGAATTGAAACGAATTTAAGATGGGACTTGTATTTAATCATCAGCAGTTACAACATGTCTATCGAGATCACCCCTATAAAATCTCAACTTCAAACGTAGCGAAATCAATTGGAGCGAGTGTTTGAGTGAGCAGCTCCCGACGCGAATGAGTAGGCAATTTTTAAAGAGTTTAGGATTCAACAACTTAAACAACATGAGCAAAATATTCAGCGTTTATGATTCAACAACTTTCAATGATAGTTTATCTAGCGAAGGGTTTCATACTTATATCTCACGTATTCAGTCGTTTAATCACGGTGATGATATTCGAATACCTATAAGTCTTCAGGATATATGTATACTATCCTAAAGATAATTGTTACATTTTCATTAAAGGAAAGGGTTGGTACTTTTAAGAAGTCGAAACGATGAAAATTGCTATAAAATAGTTTAACAGATGATACGAAACAAATGAATACTTTTCTGTCGAGCACAGAATAGAGAATACGTTGTGTAACCATTAATGATAAATATCGTTTGCAAAATTGAAAACAAATGCTTGAAGCATTTGTCATCGTCGCTTCTGATGATGGCGATATATTCTTAGCTTAGTGGTCCCAAAATCCACGGTTTTGCTGGAATTAAGATCCAACTGGAACTCTTCGCTTTCCTCGATAAAGGAAACGCTGCCAAAGACGAAGATAATGATGTCGATGACGTCATCACTACCGAACACATCAAGTCTTTCAATACTCGCTATCGACTAGTGACTTCTGAGGACTTCATTATCATCACTTTTGACGAACAAGCAGCATCTTTGAAGAAAAAACTGAAGAGTTACAGGAGCAAGGGTTGAACATTTAAATATAAGCAAGTATACATCAATTCGGGGCTCATCCTATATTCATATACCGAAACAAGTAACCGAAACACGGGCTTGTTTAAATATTTGAAACAAGGATGATGTCTGCATTGCGTGGTGCATGACGTCCGCTATGCATCCAACTGTAGATCATGGCGATCCTACATCCAGCTATCCATATTATACTGAGGTCTTGAATTTCCAAAGAGTCGAGTTCCCCATAAAAATAAAAGATATCGCCAAAATTTAAACATTGAATAATATCAACCTTAACAGTTTACGCGCTAGGTGATGTTGAAAGCTGTATATACACATGGTAGGGACAATTTATTTTTCACAAAGTAGACGTCCAACGCATGTAAATTTATTGCTCTTGGAAGAAAATGATATATCGCATTACGTTCTAATTAAAAATACGTCTAGATTGATTTCAATTCAAATTTCAAACCATAAAGCGGCTGTGAACTTGTATGATGGATGCTTGACGTTCTTCAAGAACTTAAACTGCGTATCATTCTACCATCTGTGGATTTGGAAATGTCTAAATTTGGCGAAAAACTTCCCGATAATATTTTAGACTTTAACCATTTTGAAAGGGGCACAGCAGTACCATTCACAATTTATGCGGATTTTGAATGTCTACTTCAAGCATTGGGTGCTCGCCAATCAAATCTGAATATATCTCCCCAATCGCATCCGTACATTCTCCGACCTTAAATATTACTCATTTTCAACACAATATTTTTGTGGGGTTCACGATAACTTGAAAGGCGGATAGAATATCCTTCACTCTGGATAAGGCATACCTAGTTGGACTAGGCATAATTTTTATTATATTTTGACTAGATGCTTGTCCACTTTGGAGGAAAGGCTTTAACATTCAAGATATAACTACTCTTTTAACTGTACTAACTGCACAGAAACCGCAGTATTTGTCGGCACTACGTCATTATCTGAAGAATCATAATCATGCGGATTTCTCATAATCGGTATCATCGCTGATCTGATTTTCAACCTCATAAGTATCTTCATCATTGGATGCGCCTCGATGTCTGCTATTTCTTCATTACTATAATAATATACTCAACACTATATATAAAGAAATTGAAGAGCGCTGTCCGCATACCCTATTTATGTGATATATATATATATATATATATATATATATATATATATAAATCTAAGTCGTTTTGTATCATAATAACCCGAGAGTTATACGTAAAATTCTTGTTTTAAGAAAAA
>JAWQRM010000249.1:0-25672 GCA_033557675.1 Coptodactyla brooksi
GGGGAGCGTATTTGGCAGCAAAATGGTCCTGTTACTGTATGCAAATGGAAAGACAAACGAGATGTCCTTAGTATTTCAAACATGCGTGCTGTTGAAATGGTACAGGTGCCCAATCGCAATGGAAAAATTTCTACGAAACCGAATATAATTCGAGATTACTCACCTCTAAGAAAGACTATTAGATCGCCCAAAAAGGTTTCATTACATATTATAGAGATATATATACACAATGCTCACAAAATTTATCAAAAACTAACCTCTTCTAAAATAAAACTGATAAAGTTTAGAGAATTCGTCGTCGCAAAAAAACACTGAGAAACGCGTTATTTCTGTCCAGCTTGTAGAGAGCAGCCACCCCATTGTGTGGAAGATTGTTTTAAGAAGTTCCACAAACAATAAAATATTATTTTATTTCTTGAATTTGAACTAATTTTTATAATTGTATTTTTTGTTCGTTTTTTAATAAATTTTCTGTTCATGTAAGCCAGCGTTGATTTTTTGTTCTTTTCCCAGAAGCCATCTATCGATATTAGCACCGATATATTTCGAGTTTAATCGTAGCTGCACAAAAATGTGCAACTGTGCAACGTGTTAATTATGGCGGAGGAGCCGGCGTAACAAAAAGTTTCTTTCCACGTATATCAGTTAAAATATGTTTGAAAAATTATTGCTACAGATAGAACGTTTAATAATCTAAGGTTTTTACTAAATTATAATAACGCCGATATATTTTCTCACCATGACTGCTATTATTTCAGTTCGCTAAAGAAATGCACGCGGCAGAGCGAATTCTAATTATGGTGGAGGAGCCGGTATAGGAAAAAACTCAATTACGATTTTATTGGAAATACTTAACTTCCACTTATTTCCGGAGCTGCAAAATTAAACACGAAGCGCGTTTTGTTCGAAATATCGTTGTCTGTGTCGATCCGTTTCGATCTGTGACGCCCGTCACACGGTTCAAGCGCTATTGTCCCGATTTTTAATTAAACCCATCTCTAATTACGACTTTGTTTACACCTCCGTCGTACCCATCGATTTCTGGCGCGGACAATACGCCATTTCCTCGTCGCGAGTGTACGCGATATTTATGGCCGTACGGGCCGAACGTGTTCCGACGTGACTCTGCCGCGCAACCCGTGAATAATATTCAATTTCGCGTTGAGCGGTTTGTAGCGGTTTGATTTCAAGTTGGAAAAAGCGCACTCGACTTACAATGTATGTATATTAGCGCATTTCCTTTCTGTATTCATTTCGAGAGAACGTGGTGTTGTGTGGCAGTGGTTTATGAAGTATGGTTTTAATTTTAATAGATATGAATCTAGTGAACAGTATATTAAACAAATATTTTAGGACAGGAAAATTAAAATCAATTCAGCAATCTAATTAAAGGTACCTAACTTTACAAAACATATGTTTCTCATGAATATTACCCGTTTATGCTATACTATACATGGCAAATAAATAAACTGCCAGTCAATAACTTCCTTAGTAATCAAAATATTGTTGTCTTTGCTCGCAACATCTAACTGTTCCGAGGGTGATTCTGAGGATTAGCTTTTAATGTGGAATTTCTTTACCGACGGCTAATTTATGGGGGGTCGGGGTGAACGGGAATGCATAAATTTAATTTCGACCCTTGCCTACGGCCATCCACACCCTTTGATCCGTCTTTTGATCCCACTTGACGGCGGAGTGGGCCGCCAGCTCGTTGCCCCTCACGTCGCAGAAGACGATGTACTTAGTCGGCACTTCCGCCATTTCGCAGTCAATTGACGGCCTGCCGGAGAACGTGACGTTTACGGTCCTCGAGTTGCGAAAACTGAAATCAAAATGCAAGATGCGGTCTCATTTACGGCGCCGTAATATATTGATTCTCGGTGGTCTTGTTGAGGCGGAGTTCAAGGTTTTCCCGAAACGGACGCGTAAATTCAAATCACTTACTCGTCATCTTCCAGATAGCGGCCGTCCATGAAATCCGATCCCTTGTACGTCATGAAGAAGTCGAAGACGACGACGAAAGCCCCGCCGGGCTCGTCGTTCGAGACGGGGGCCGTCAGGACGGGCCTGTCGGTTCCTCCCAGAATTACGCGCGCGTTCTTCGCATTTTCCTCGATGCTCACCAACCTCGAACTGAACGCGTTCTCCAGATTGCACGAGTTCGCGAACAGGACGTTTAACAGCACGCCCAATAAGGACGACAACGCTTTCGTTTCCGACATTGCTTTGTTTAATTTATTTCGCGCAGGACAGAGAGAGAGTCTGTTTAGCTGCGAGAGACACCGACCGAGTGACGCCAAATTCTTTTACCGAAACCGTCGTTCATCACTCAAACGAAAGCCGAGGGACTTCAAGGTGAACAACGCCGTGAAACAAAACGCCACGCCGACAATTATCTCCGTTTATTATCCGGTCGTAATTGGACGCGATTTGACGATCTTTTTGAGGTTCGCTCGGATCCCCCTCTTCCCCACGCGCAGGAACCTGAAAGAAACCACAAATACCACTAAAGGAATGGCTTACTATTTCAAAATTATCACACACTTTCATTAAACACATAACAACTGTATTAATTTTGGAGATTTTTCAACTGCATTATCAAGTAGGTTCTTCAAAAGCTACCAGAATTTTAAATTTAAGCCTTTGATACTCAACATCCGTATGTTTTTGGTTATGGTAATTGAATTATACGGATTACGTTCATTGAAAACTGTCAAAACATTTCGTGTAGATTAATTTGAAAGCTGTCAAATTTTACAAAATTATTGCACAATTTCGTTAAACACAGGACATCTGTATTAATTTTGGAGATTGTTCAATTACATTGCACAGAATAGGTTCTTTAAAAACTGTTAGAAGTTTTCAGTTACATTATAGGTTAGATTTTTCAAAAACTGTCAAAACTTTAGATTTTAGACTTTGATGACCAATATCTGTATATTCTTTTGATTATGTTAATTAAATTGTAAGGATTATGTTTATTATGGTATGTATTATAATATGTGGATTTTATATTATCATTATATTTGATGCCCGATATCTACCTTTTTCTTGGTTATAGTAATTGAATTATATAGGTTATGTCGATTGAAAGCTACCAAAATAAAACACTTTATATTATGTAAGTTAAGTAATTTAAAAGCTGTAAAATTCTACAAAATTATTGCACAGTTTTGTTAAACTCCTAACGGTTGCATTGATTTTAGAAATTGTTCAATTACATTGTAGATTAGGTTTTTCAAAAGCTGTCAGAATTTTAGATTTTAGACTTTGATGCCCAATATCTGTATATTCTTTTGGTTATGTTAATTGAATTATAAAGATTATGTTTATTATAATATATAGGTTTTAGTGATTTGGAAGCTGTGAAACTTTACAAAATTATGGCACAGTTTCGTTAAATACATAACAACTGTACTGATTTTGAAAATTCTTCAATTACATTATAGATTAAGTTGTTTGAAAACTGTCAAAATTTTAGATTTTAGATTTTGATGCCTATCTGTATTTTTTTGGTTGTGGTAATTGAACTATATAAGAGATGCGTTGATTAAAAACTGTCAAAATATAACACTTTATGCTATGCACGTTAAGTTATTTGAAAGCTTTCAAATTTTACAAAGTTATTGTACAGTTTCGTTAGACACAGGATATCTGTATTAATTTTGGAAATTTTTCAATTACATCATAGATTATGTTCACCGAAAACTGTCAGAGTTTTAGACTTTTTTGGTTGTGATAATTAAATTATATAGATTATTTTGATTGAAAACTATCAAAATATGACACTTTATAGATTAGAATCTTTGAAACCCACCAAATTTTCCAAAATTATCACATAGCTTCATTGAACATAAGAGACCTGTATTGATTTTAAAAACATTTCAATTGCACTATAGATTAACTTCTTCAAAAACTATCAGAATTTTAGAATTTAATCTTTAATGTCGAACATCTGATTTTTTTTTGATTATGGTAATTGAATTACACAGATTATTTTCATTGAAAACTACCAAAATATAACACTCTATATTATGTAGGTTAGAATCTTTGAAAGCTGTTTAATTTTTCAAAATTACCAGCGGCAGTTTCATTATTTTTTAGTGAAAATATGCGTTGAACTATTAATCTAATGCATAGTTATATTAATTATATTATAGATAAAATTTTTCAAAAACCATCAACTTTTCAGACTTTACACTTTGATGCCTGATATCTATATTTTTTGGTTAAGCCGACAATATTTACCAAAACTATCACACAGTTTTATAAAGTACATAATACGTTGAATCATTTTTATATTGAAAAATATTTGCAATTTAGATTCATGTTCGTCATTTTTAAATTGAGTTAATATATATAAATTAATATAACTGAAAGTTACCAAAATATAATATTTTCTATTGTGGACATATTTTTCAGTTACATTACAGGTAAGGTTTTTTAAAGACTGTCAAAATTTTCCATTTCAGTGCAATTCTGCTTAAACATGCAATTCTCGTCAAATACATTGATTAAACCATAAACAATAACTCATTTTATTCATTCTGTAAACCAATTAGATTTAGTATTCATACAGTAGCGAAACACGGGTCCGCTGACTGCATTTCATTTATTATTTATCGAATAAACTGCCGGCGGCAGTACAGTGTTTTGTTATTTATCATTTAAATCGACGTTCATATTTAATTTTATGTTCAACAATACAACTTCATATCCTCGAATGCACCTCATATTAATGTTTGCGTTGCCATATTTTTTTTACAGTGCGCCGGTCGTTTTGTTTAATGTGTTTTCCCGACGTGGTTGCGTTAAAGGTGTTATGTAAACACTTTCACGTCATGTAATAATTTGCCAACATTTTTACTGGTTGAGTTAAAGTTAGCTGATGAAATAACGTCCAATGAAATTCTAAGGATTTTTTTAGTCTTGAAGTGCACAATTCAGAAATATATTCAAACGTTTCTAGTTAATTATAAATACCAAAAAAACCTTCGTGAAACAAAATAAATTACTAGTGGTCGATGGAAAAACAAATGTTGCGGAAAAACAAGGTCAGACCTAAGTAAATTACAGCGAGGTTTTTCTACCAAAGTCCCGGGTGTCCCGCAAATGAATGAGGATCAAGTTTGGAGAGCGGGATAATCCTCTATTGTAGCGAGAGTCGTTTGTTTGAAAAGGTCCGCGTTGTTACGTAGACGGAGAGGGAAAAAATGGCATTCGTGGCGTTAATTCTAACCTCGATGATAACGCAACGAAAATACCGCGACAATGCGGGTTGTGGGTTTTCCTTGGCATATTTTTAGAAATACTTTAAAACGTACGTTACGTCGAATAATGGTGTTTCGATTTACCTTTAGAACAACAGATATTTCACGATAGCAACGGAACAATGTCTATGTAAACGTTGACATAGAACGAAGACAATGTCATCGATCAATCCGGTTTATAAAGCGAATAGTAAATCGATAATCCGCTCTTTCTGCAAACATACAAGATAACCGATATCTCCCAATTTTGTCCATATTACCTGCAGTGCGAGAGACACTCTGTAAAACAATTATTTTCCCATCGCGACAATTTTGCACCTGCAATTATATCGCAATTTTAAATCGCGATGTCACGCCGATTACCTATAATAAATATATATGTATACAGGCGATACTCTCCTATCTCTTTCTCGGCAAAAATAAAAACAAAACTCGTCACATGCTACTACATGTCCTTATCTTAGACTAACTTGACTCAAACCAAAACTGTACGGGCGATCAACAATGGACAAGGAACGCAGCGTTCAACAACGTTCGAGATTTCGATAGCCGGCGAAGTTTACGCAGGAAACTTCGGTAATTAAATACACCGGAAGTGGCATGCAAAACTCATTTCCGGCACGACTGCAGACCGGCGACTTAAGCGGGGTACCGACCGCACGAGACCGCGGTTTCGCGACGAACTGGAGTCCTAGTGGCAGCAGGATTCAACCCAACCTGACGCGGATCCTGCAGCGGACATGCGCCCCTCGCGATGTTTACAAGTGACCGTGTTGAAAAGTCAAAAGGTTTTTTCCCCGGCAGCTGTTCCGCGAGGCGAAATAGAACAAAAAGACCTCGGGCAGGTTATTCTTTCCCGTGATCAACTTAATTTCATTTTATTACCAGAAAAAGATCGTATCATATAATATTCATACATATGTGACATAAAATAATATTGTATTATGATATAATACATACACATTGTTTTATTTTTTTACAAAAGTATTTACGCAGTATGAGATTCTTTTTATTTGGTTGAAATTGAAAAGACCTTATAAAACAAAGTGCTTATTTGAATGATTACTAGAACCCCGATTAAAAAGCATTATATTCAAAAAAAAAGCATTATTATATGCAAAAAACATTTTACATTTCACAAAATTATATAAACTATATACACATTTTTGATGAAATAAACATTGACTTAGATATTATGTAGTACTTTATTAATATAATGTTAAGTAAATTTAATACTTAAACAAAAGAATAAAACAATACATGAAAACATATTTTCATTCAAAACATTTAAATACTTTAAATAAACAAACGTTTAAAACATTCAATTTATAGCTACGAAACAATATTTAATAAACGAAACATGTATTTTTAAAACAAATATCTTTAAACTTTTTTTATTAACAGTTTTAACAAAACCAAATTTAAAAGCAAAACTATTTCGGTTTAAAACACGAAATTATTAAATGTTCACTTAAATGTTCCATTGTAAAGCTCTGTCGCCGATCACTTAAAATGTTTTTATAATTTGAAAAACTTCTTTCGACATCAACACTGGTTATAGGTGCATATTTATATTTTGCTACGTCAGCAGAATTCATATTCAAATCTTGAACTACCCCTCCATTTAAGATCGTTGATATTTTATTCAACGTTTGAAATTCCTCGTTTTTTGACAAAACATCGTTGAGTTTTGCTTGCACTATTTGACCAATGTGCCCGGATATATCATCTATGGCAGTTTTGAAATCATTAACTTTTTTAATCGACCCAACTAATGGGACTTTCTGTTTCTCAAAGGATTTTATGGTTTTACTAACAAGCATATTTTGTTTTATACTGATATATTTATTAGCTCTTTATGGAGAAGTATTTAAATATTAAATTACAACACATCCTACGTGAGTGACGAATTACATTTTGTAATTCATTACCTCAATTTCTAAGGTATAAAGTGAATTCCTTCAGGGCTTTCATGGTAGTTTTGCATAACTGGGCGCTAAACTTGTTATAAAGATTAACATTTTAAACGTTATTAGTAACTTCTACTTTAAAATAGCGCTTATTATATATATTCTACTTTAAAATAAAGTTATAAGTTATTAATGTAATTAGTCTTAATTTGTGCAATTGTATCTAAATTATATAAAAAGTTTCAATGTAAAGTTGAAGATTAAAATTGGTGGAGGTGCCATTATGCAAATTTTGTACGTAAGGGCACCATTAAGCCCTAATTAACAAAAAATGATCTAATGCAAAACGAAACGCTACAAAGGGGTTGAAAGTTGTGCTTTTAAAACTGGTCGTTAAAAGAATTTAGCTTCGTTAATTCGCGAATAGAGCTTCCCCGACTGAAAGCCCAATTACGGCTCGACGTTTAAACGAATTTAAAATTTTAATAATTAGTCAAAAAAGACTGCGCAGGGATAAATCGCTGAAACGTTTTCTTTCTATGGCCTTCTACGGGGCCTTATTGGAACATTCGAGGGCTTTATATTATTCAAAATCCAGTACACGTCGTGCAAAACTGACAATGCGGTACGTCGACAAGCCCTTTCGAGCACTTTTACGTTAGTGGAGATGCGACGCCACCGCGGCATTATGAGTGGCACGTAGCAGCCAGTCTTTGATCTGGCAGAACTGGACGAGATCGCATTTTTAGCCCGCCCCTTGAATTTTAAATTTCCGCATTTATTATCTTCTTCGGAACCCTCTACGGGAACGTCGCGTTCTCCTTTTATTCCGACGATGGCTAATAGAAGTCTAAAAACGAATAATTTTCGCGAGACCTTTTAAACTGAACCGCCCTTAACTGGGTTAACACGATGAAACGCGAAACGTTCGCGTCAGTTCACCTCATTACGTCTGACCTTCTGACGGGCGTACGTCGGCGGCGAGTAAAATTTTCTATAATAAAACGGTAAATATTTAAAGCCGACGGTTAAATTTAACACGAACGCGCCCGGACGTAGAGAAATCCAATTTACAAACGCGCATTTAACAAAATACCAATTGTATTATCCACCTGAAATGTATGCCGCGGTCAGATCATTATAAAACGGCATTGTAAGCTGTCGGTACAATGTGCTTGTGCAGGAGTAATTCACCGGTTAGAATTTGCATTTGAATGCGAGGCTCTTTAGCCATACTAACAACTACAGGTGTATCATAGTAATGAGTATTTTATTGCCGATTCCTAGAGACATTGCCAGGCTTACTACGGCACCTCTCGTTTAAATAGAATGCCTAAGGAACGGTACAGCTTGGCAATAATATGTTACTATGGTGACAATGTCTAGAAAGTCCAGACCGAAGGAAATTGTATTGCATAAAGTCTTAAGAGACGCATAATGGCGCCTCCGCCAATTTTAAACTTTAACTTTAGACCGAAATTTTTATATGATTCAGATATAACCATTCAAATTAAGTCTAATTACACTCATAAGTTTCTCAAAGTCTTCAAAGTCCTAAAAAATAGCAAAAGCTGATACATGTCGAGAAGAGCAGCACGAGAACAATAGGATAAATAAAGCTAAAATTACCAATTACAGGGTACCATTAATAAGGGCTTAATGGCTCTAAAGACCCATAAAGTCTTAAGATCTCGCGTACAAAATTTCCATAACGGCACCTCCGCCAATTTTAAACTTTGCCTTTAGATCGAAATTTTTACGTGATTTAGATGTAACCGTTCAAATTAAGACCAACTGCGCTCGTAAGTTATAACTTTCGCTATTTTGAAAGAACAATACAATAAATAAATCTGAAGACGAGGCACACACAGAAACCTTAAGTTGAGAAGTTATTAATAACTTTCGAAATATTAAACTTTACAACGAGTTCAGCGGCCAATTATGCAAAACTACCGTTAGAGCCCCGAAGGAATTCAGTTTAGACCTGAAGGACGGACGTGATAAATTACAAAACGCAATTAGCCGCGCGTACGAAACGTAAGTAAATTTTCGAATAATTGTTAAAATTTAAATTACAAAAAGCGAGTTTGCGGAAGAATGTAACTTCTTATGAATTTATACGGAAATATTCTAAACTTATTCTACTTTCAAGTGGGTTAAATGCGGAACCTAATCAAGCTTAATTAAATTTTCAAGGATAAGCGAAGTTTCGCAATGTTTACGGTCGCGGCATTGCGCGCGACGCAGGTCAGGTCTCGTCCTAATCCGTTAAGCTCGTTACGCAGTTCGAAATTCGAGTCGATGCCCTTAACTGCGGAAAACGTACTGCAGGGGTAGGGCTTAAAGCTCGGGGACCGCGCGCGAATCGAAGCCAAGGTTCTTGTTACACTCGTCCGAAAGCCCGCAATCACTTTCCGCAACGGCCCCCCTGGTAAACGAGAAGCCGCGAAAGCTCCCCGCTTAATCAAAACGGCCCCGAAATCCTCAACAGGATTAAATTCGGGAGTGCCGGGTTCAATTTAACGGAATTCTTCGGAGTGTTCGCGTATTAAACTTATTAATATTTAAGTCGCAGGAAGTTTTATAGAAATTATAGTTATATCGGATATCAGCTGCACTTTCCGGGGGCGAATGGGTCTTAGATAGAAAATTTCCGAGGACTGAAGTCGCCGCGGCTCGAAATCTTGTGCGGTCTAAGGTTCATTTAGATAAAAGGAAAACCCGAGGCTGTGTGCATTAGTGTACAAAGAGGGCGTACTACCCCGTCGCTACGACGCACAATACCCGCCCGCCCTGCGCTTTAAAATTAAAAAAAATACCGCGTACGAAGGGGGTCCATTCATTCGACTGCGCCGTTTCCATTTTCGCCGGAGCCGCAATTAAAACGTTCGTTAATTACCGCGCGCGTTGTTCTTTTTTGAAATTAATAGAACATCATTATTTTTCGAGCGATAGGTGCCGAGCGTAGCGAGGTTTTTAAAATTTTTTTTTTCTGGGGAGTAGTTTCGAAAATATAAGCTTTCGAATGCAGGGTTCGGTTATTCCGAATCCGATAATAAGAAGGAAAGCATATTAATTACGTACGCTAGTTACTTTCTCTTACCGATAGGGATAAAGAGAAAGCATTGCATTGGTAAAAAAATCGATGTCGAGATTTTGATAGATCTTGACGAATTATTAGACCTGTTTTAGTCTTGATTAGTCCTATTAGACTAATCAAAACAATATTTTGCATATCAGCTGTTTATTATATAATCTGGTCACAATAAGGATTTCGAAAAAATTATACATATGGTTGAAGAACTTAACCAAAAAATTTTTTGATTCTTTTACAACTCTTTGTAATAAAATATATTTTTGTAATTTACATAAAATTGGGGGTAAAAACTATAGAGATAATACATACTTAAAATCAACGGTTCTCCTTAAAAAACTACTGAAGCTTTTTAAATTAAACATACTGTATATTGTTCTATTTTTTAAGCCCTTGTAACATTTAACGGTCACCTTAATTATTATATAAATATAAATATTATATTTTAAATATAATAATATTTTAAATATAATGTTATTACTGTATAAATATTACACGTTAGCTTCAAGTCGTACCGTTTGGGTGTTATTTCACATTTTTGAAAAAAGATGACAGTTACGAATGTAAAATTTCGTTTAGAACTGTTGCTCTTTTCGATTGGAAAGATTTTTCCGAATAAAAGTTGCAGTGTATCGAACTCTTCAAAATTTGAAACTATTTTTGAGTATACAGGGCGTTTGGTTTATTTTAAAAATTACCCAAATTCAGATTTAACAACGGTCAAGCCTATTTCTAAAATATTTCTTCGACATTTTCTAAAACACGTTACGAAATCGTTGTCATAATTATAATAGGGTCAAGGTAAGAGAGAGGCACGTGGGACGTACACATCAACTTATATTGGATAAGAGCAGGCAAAAACAGAGTCACGCTCGACGTTCGACATAGACTAGTTCCAATTTGGTCGAATCACGTCTACGGTGGGATTACGACTTCAATTACGTCTATAGAATCGCGCCAGTAATAGAGTAATAGGCATCAATTTATAGCCAATAGGTACGGGGGGCATTCGTAGCCGTCCATTCATCATCTGAATTTAATTTGCTCGCATATTATTCTCTCCGCTCGAATTATCTTTCCATTGCAGCCCGTCTACTATTAATGCTATACGTAATGACGTTTTTGCGTAATTCGCATAGGTACGTAAGGATATCGAGTTCGAAGGCCGTATTAAAAATCGAATAGGACGAAGTTCCTCTCTCGGTCTCCACCGCCCGCCGTCTTATTGGCGATGACAACCCGGCCGATATCTAATTCCATCCCCCAAGTATGTCTGCAGTCGATATTTAATCAAGCACTCGAATGAATGCCGAACTATGCCAGAAATTCGCCGTCGGAGAAAATTGCGATCTCGTCCAATTGCGACTGCAATTGGATTTGTTCCTGGAAAATTTTATCGCGGAGGTTAACTTTCGTTCAGTTTCTCATCAATCGAACGTAAGTTTATTAGGGAAAAAACGTAGCGCGCTTCGCGACCGAGGGTGACGAGCGCTTTCTTTCGCGATTTTTAATTAAGAATGTAGGTCGTCCTTGTCGAGCACGTCCCACTGTAGGTTAAGCCCTTTTTTCCCCATTACGAATGGGCCCCGCGCGACGGCAATAAAATGATTTACCTTCTCACCTGTATCGGGAAGTCATTACCGAGAGCGATAACGCGATTACCCCCTACTAAATGTAGCCCCCTCCGGCGAAATGGGTCCTCAAAGGGGATGTGGCGCGTGCCGTAATTTGCCTTCTGTGCAGTTCAAACGCCGAACGATTCGCGGCGTCGCGGGAATCAAAACAGAGCGTTTTCTTTTCGGGCGCGCACACCTTCCCTTCTTCGAAATCGATACACGGGAACGTGAAAGTACATTAATCGGGGCCCCGACAAAAGCCTTGTCGCCGGTTCACAACTAACGTTCAGACAGGAAATGCGGTTTCCAACGGGAGTGACGTCATTCCCCGCTGTTCTGTCCGCCTTTGTGCGGTAAACTAAAGGAGGACGGTGCGCTAACGTTCCGCAGAATACCAGTCAAGATCCGATTTAACGAAATCGGGTCATCGATCAACCCGATTCCGTCAATTCCCTTACTTAAATACCGTTGTTTGCTCGGAAGTCATTCTATCCTACTTAACGGAAAATACGCGTTACGTTTACAAATCCCCGAGAAGTTTGGCGGTGCGCTTGCAGAATGTTTGCTTGAAGTTTCGTCCGAGGATCTACTAAGCTTGATAATTAACCCTTTTGTCGCATTGCGAGGCGGAAAATGTTATTACTAAACTCGGTGGGCTCTCGCAGCACGGCTTCCTATTGAAGTGCGAGAGATAACTACACCCTAGCGCTGTTTCCGCTGCCATAATCTCACTAAAAACTACTTTAGCGACTACTATAGCCCTGTATAATAAACGTCAAGATAAGTCCAACCTTTCTCAGTCTGATTTTTCAATCTTTTGAACTGAACAAGCGGACACTATAGCTTGTTCAGTATCTTTTTCATTTTCTTACATAGTGTCCCTTTCCTCGACAACCAATTCCTTCTCTTTCAATTGTCCCCGTCACCTTTCGATGGGTCGGAAAAGGAGGAAGTTTACGTTGAAAAATTTGCGGGGGGATTATTTTTTTTTTGGCGGACTGACCTTTGTATCGTTCGTTGTGAAATACAGCGCAACGCGGAAATTACGAACCAGATGCAATTTAGTATCGTCGCTTCGGGCTAGATTGCCTGGAGCCGGCCCTTTGCGGCGGTGCCCCGGTTCATTTAAAATTGTTCTTTTTGCGGTGAACGAATTCGCCGGTATCATAAATACCTCGCGCGGAATCGGCGGAAGTGGAAAAGCGTGAGAAAGTTATCGGGGTCTTGTCAAATTAAAATTATTTCGTTGTCACATAAGGAAATTTTCAATAACAGTGTTATGGTATGACTTTATGATTCACGTTAAATGAAACTAAGTTTTTTAGATACTGAGTTGGATTATTTCTAATGTTTGTGGCATCTTTTTATTTTTCAAAATTGTTTTAAGCATTTACATTGATTTCTTTTATTTTTTGTGAGCAGTACAATGATTTTCATTCGTTTTGCACGATTTCCAACCTGATTTCTTTTGTATTTAAAAAAAAAACAAGCTTAAGTAATAAGAAAATATCCCATTAGCTGTCATAAATTCATGACCTATCTATTTATTGTGTTTTTGTATGCTTATTTATAGAAAACGTGATCTTACTACAGATAAAGAGCATCTAAAATTCATCTTCTTAGTAGTTTATACTAAGATATTTCTTAGTATAAACTCTTCAATTGGTTTTATTTATCAAAATTATCTTTTAGATCTTATTTTGTTCGCTTTCAAATGCAAAGAAACCTGGACTGACCTTATTAAATCAAAATTAGAATTCTTTATTTGTCAGGTAATAATTCTCAATAACATTATCATAAATTGATGCCTTCCCAATCAAAGATCCTTTGATTACACTTGATATAGCTTTCTAGTCCATATCAGACGTGATCGAGTTATTTAAATGCTGAGTTTGATTATTTTTAATGCTTGTCATACCATTTTCTTTTTTTTTCAAAATTGTTTTAAAGATTTTCGATCATTTCTTTTATATTTTCTTTTATATTTAAGTATAAAGTGTAAATATTTAAATTCATTTTGCACGATTTAGAAATTGATTAATTAATTAATTGTATTCTGAGAAAATAAACTAAGATAATAAAAAAATATTGTACTAGGAGCCATAAACTTATAACCCATCTATTTTTAATTTCTCTTAAGAGAAAGTGTAAAAATAATTTAATTATTATATAATCCGGTCACAATAAGGATTTCGTACAAATGTTCCATATGGTTGAGGTACTTAACCCAATTTTTTTTTACAACCTTTGTAAGAAAATATATTTTTGTAATCTACATAAAATTGCGACTAAAAAATTATAAGGATAGTATATGCTTAAAATCATGCAATTATGTTTAGTATTTAGTTTTTAATCTCGGATATTGCTCTCTTTAGAAAAAAAATGTTACAAATAAAGGCACAATTTGAAACAGTTTTCAAATATACAGGATATTCGATTTATTCTAAAAATTATTCAACTTCAGATTTTTAAATGGAATAACCTGTATATTAGGATATTTTTGAAGACCTCATAAGACTTGAGGGCCACTTTAATTATTATACATCAGTTCTAAATCGCACCGTTAGGGCGTTAGTACATAATTTTGGGAAAAATATGCCAGGTATGAATGGAAATGTTTTTTACAATTTTTTTTATGTCATGCAAAGTAATGCACAATAATTGTAATATCTTTTAAAGTAACTTTTTAAACCCTTTTTAAGTAATTTCTTTCGTCATCATTATGTGCTAAAGGGTATATCTTAAAATGCAGGGTTGCACTGTATATTAGAGACAATGCTGATATATGTTTGTAACCTTGAAAGAGAGGAGAAGAAACAAAGTGCTCTCTATCTATAGTGAAAATCATGCTATCTCTTAAGGTTACTCTTACAGGATTACGAACATATATCAACATAGTTCTTGATGCACATCTAGTATTAGGCTTTAAAGTTTATTCCACAATGAATATCTTAAGTAAATAAGTGAAAATAGATAGACAATTTATTAAAATAACTTTAGATTACTGTAGAACTCACCTAATTCGATGGTGGAGAGAGTTTTATATAGATTTTAATAGAAATTTCATTAAGCAAACTTGAAATTGTAGTATAATACAAAATAGGATTTTTGTAACGCCCTCTCTTGTGCAGTAGGCCTACTAGGTATTGTGGGTCGAAGCTTTCTTAGCTAAATTGCAGTAATCTGCGTTTCGCAGACGTATAAAATGTTTTTTTATCAGAGGATAGGCATAAATTGAGAATTTTACGACAGAAAATATCAAGGAAAGCAGGGGAATACAACTTTAAATCTATGAAGTACACGACATCGACAAGCAAACGAACTCACCTGACTAGTTGGTTGTCTAAGGCGAGTGCGTTTTCAATCGAGGCATTATTTAAAGCGAACTTAGTCCCCTTGTAATTATCCGGTTTGGGTTGGCAAGGGGAATTAGGGGCGAACCTACAAATTCTGGGTCTCTTTAGTTGCACAGACGCAGTTAATTGAAACTTCAAATGTATTAAAACCGGCCATGCTTCTCGTTAATAGTTCGGCGTAATCTTGGGGCTTAGTGGACGTTATTTGCTAGGACGCGATAAATTTTGTTTATTGCGCGTACGGCGGACACTACTATGTACGGGCCGTTTGAAAAGGTTATAAGGAAACGTACAAACACTGACATATATTTTCTGCTCACTTGAATTATGGCGCATATTAAAGTTAGATGATGGACAATAAATCACGTCGAACGAGGCGATTGGTACTCCAAAAGATTCCGCACATCGGCGACGAGCGATCAATCATTCGGAAATTCATAAATTTCCGGGCGACTGATGGGCCTCAAAGCGAGCCTAAAAGTTATAGGTGAGCCTAAAGGCCGCAGGGCCTTTACCTACGAGTGCGAAAGGTGACGGACAATAATATGGTTAACGAACCCCGGTATCCACGTCACCCAATTGTAGCCGAAATAAAAACAACGGGACCGAAAAGAGAGGAACCCCATTCTATATATATAACGCGGCGAAGGAAGCTTTTAAATATATCCTTGCGGAGGAATGGACCAGTAGTCCTCCGACGAACCCGGCACAGCCTGTCAGGACGACGCGGTCCGCGCACGTGACGGTCGCGTTGACGTCTTCCCGAAAAGTTTCTCCCGAAGGAGCGCGCGTCTCCCGTTTCCCTCCCCCGAAGATGGCCACCACGTCTCCAGAACTTTCGGACTGTAGGTGAGTTGTGATTGATTATTCTCGGCGCGAAAGTCCCCTTCGGGCCTTTTTCATTTCGGACGGGGACTATTCATAGTGCCCGAGAACCGGGGGGACGTACGTCCGAACTTAAGAAAGTTACCGGGAAAAAGACGTACGGCAAATTTAGTTGGGTAGCTAATTTCTAATTCCTAGAACTGTTTCTTTTAGAATTGCAATTAAACGATCGATTAATGTCGAATTAGCCGAAAAAATTTATCGGGGCGCGACGAGAAGTGCCGGTTTCATTTATTTCCTGCGACTTTCGAAATAGCGCGTTCCGAAGGTGTCTTTTTTTAAAAATACGTGAGTCGTTAGATAGGAATCTGGAAAGACAAAGAATTTTCTAAATTTACCGGACGGTTTGCGCGTCGATTCCTTCTCACTTTTCTCGTTATCGCTATCGATTATCGAATTACTAAATTATTTATAGTTTTATCTTCGCGGTCGTAAAACCGTCCCGTCTAAATTCGTTTACAGAAGAGGGATTTACCTCTTCTCCTGTCCCCGTGTGTTCTTCGGCGCACGCTTCAAACGTAAAAATGGGTTACCGACAGCTGCAAAAGTACGTGGGGTGGGTCACATCGGGGAGGAAGTCGCAGCCATCCCGCGCGTGTTCGGACGTTTTTTTCTCTCTTCTCCCGAGGAGATTTTTAATCACCCGACGTCGCCGCAGTTCCGATTCTCATTACTCCCGAGCGGGAGCGGTCGGGAACGTGCCGGCGCGGATTCCGGGAATAACCGGGAAGACGGGAAGCGCTTTCAGGACGTCGAAAATATCGGGGGGCTGATGACTGATGGCCGATTTGGGATATGAAATTGAAGGGGTGACGAAGAAACGGAAAAGAAACCGTCTTCGGCATAAAAAGTTCTCCTACGTCCATCTAAAATTGTATATTCCGTAAAGAGAATGAAGTGGACAATAGAAAAGTGAAGGAAGGAAAGAATTTGGGAAGAATATTTCCAAAAAATTGACACAAAAGTTAATTCTTTCGACACGCACAATTTGGATGAAATGTTGTAATTAAAATGCTTTAATAACACGATATAATAATGTTCTAATTAAAGATGAGCACTTAATTTATATTAGTTTCGTTCTCTAAGTATAATCTTCCAACAATTGCCACCACTGGCAATTGTTCAAACTTTGTTACTAAGCCAAGGGTTCCAAAAATCCTCAATCCTGATAGTCTTCCAATTTAGAAGCGGCTTTTTAAAAGCGGCATTTTGACACAAGATATGTTATTGACTTTATCTCAATTATTTTCCATCGAAGCTATAAAAGAGTTTTTATAGCTTCGACAAGGCATTTTTTGTAATATTTATTCGACAAGGCATATAAAAGACATTTTTTGTAATATGGACTACATCTTTAGACAAAACATCGAAAATCCTATTATTTTCTATCAAAACTATGAAGGGGAACTCATTTTTGTACTGTTAACTATATTTTTAAATAAAACGTCGAAAATCCTGCAAACTTCCATACTTTGATCTTCAATAGGTTCGAGATACCTCACATTTTAATACAAAATATGTTATTGGCTTTATTCGGTTATCTTCTATCAAAACTACGACGAGGAACTCATTTCTGTACTATTAACTATATTTTTAAATGAAACGTCGAATATCCTGCAAAATTCCATTCATTGACCTTCAATATGTTCCAGATATCTCACATTTTAACACAAAATATGTCATTGGCATTATCTCGCTTATTTTCCATCTAAGTTATAAAATGGTACCCATTTTTTGTAATATAAACTATATTAATATAATATAGTTTATATATTAATATAAAAGGTAGAGATTCCTTTAAATCTCGATACTTTTATCTACGGTATATTCAGAGATATCTCACATTTTAATACAAAATATGTTATTGGCTTTATTCGGTTATTTCCTATCAAAACTATGAAGGGAAACTCATTTTTGTACTATTAACCATATTTTTAAATAAAACGTCGAAAATCCTGCAAAATTCCATACTTTTACCTTTAATGTGTACCAGATATCTAGTTTTTTGTAATATGAGAATTTAGATTTTGAAAGAAATAACTGTAAATTTTTTCTCTGTTGAGAACAAAATATTCTTCGATAAAGATTAAGAAATAAGCATGAATATGAGTTTCATAAAACGCGGTATAAAGCTAAGTATAAACGCGTCACATTTCGGCAATAACTCTGGTCTTTACGGTCGTTACTTTCGCAGTATTTTAAGGAAATTATCAAAGTCGTTCTGGACGAGAGACGTTGCCCAAGCTTTTGGCAACTCAGTCACGACACAATGCGGTAATAGACTTAATTATCAAGTTTGGAAGAGATAAAACTTCGTTGGAATTGTGGGGGTAACGCGAATATTTCCTCGGGAGTTTAATACATCAACGCAGGCCCGCAGAAGCGAGGTTTTTGACGTCTGACGTCATTTCCTCTGAAAACCGCATTTCCTCCCGGCGTCAGCCGGTAGAAGTAGTGACAATAACGAAGAATAATTACGGATTAATGGTTATTTATATTCCGGGATAGTTACGGGCGCGCGTAACTCGACCGCATTGCGCCATTCGAAGATGTAACGAAGACTGTAATAGTTCCTTTTCCGTGGGGGGGCACACAATGTGTAAATATATAAAAAGCCGAAAAGGTTCAATGCACCTTGGAATGTGGTGCGTTCACCCTTTCCCCTATCTACTAACTGATGTTTGTTTTGATTTCTGCCTTTAAGCGACTTTGGGAAAAGACAAACAAGGCTGTCCCCTTCTTTCCACATATTAGATATTACTTTCTACACAAAAATACTTTCACGCCATTTCGGTTGTATACGTTTTCTTTTTTCTTTGTCATTCCATTAGCGCGCGCTCTCATAAACTTTTTCGAATCTCGCTTTGGCGTAAGGATCCATAAATAGTCCATAATTGTCAATTGTATTTTAGGTCACATACCGAGCGACATTATTAAGTAATTACATCGCGTAAAGCGATGCAGAGCGTATAAAGAGTGGATCGGGTTGCGTAGCAATAAAGACGCCGGTGTTAATCTCTCGGAATCCCGAACGGTAACCCAATATCCCTTTAGCTATTTTCGTATCTCGTCAAATCGACGCAGATATGAAATTATACGTCGAAATTATACACATCGCCGGGACTTTCGCAGACGCCGCTCGCGCTATTAAACGCATCACGCGAGGTCAACAGTCAGTTTGCAGGGGGTAACGCTAAACATAGAACGGTTCAAACGGAATTCCCTTGTTATTTATTTACGTCTGCGCCGGGCCGTCCGGCGCACCGCGCCTTGAACTTATCGCGCGTAAAAAAAACACGACATTTTCGAATTCTACTTTCGCCCTTATAAAAACTTGACGGGTGCGCTCGCCGGGACGGACGTTAAAAAAAACACCCTCCCCACGGTAATCTTTGAGAGAGCACGTGCGTTCGTTCCCCCCTGGCAAAGATTAAGTCGCGACGTTGATTGAGCCACACTTATATTTGTCAACGCGGATAGGGTGGTTCGCAGATAAGGGTCGGAGTGTTTCCCTCACGAACTCGTTTACTCCGCGGCTCTTACCGTTAAAGATAACCGACGATTTTTTTCTCCAAAATTAACGCTGCTCGCCTTAAATTTTCTATAGGATTACGTCTGAAAACAAGCAATTACATTATCTTTTTGTAATGTAAAGTAGCATTATTAGATAATCCATTGAAATCCCTTTAAAACGACACCAAACTCGATATGTCTATCTCCAACACTTTCGGAAACATCTGATTCAAAAATTTTAGATAAAACACGTGTAAAATTTGTTATTTTGTGAAGGAAGGGCACTTGTACTATACTATTTATAAATATATTTATAATATATTTACAAATATATCATCGGTTGTATCTTGGTTATTTTAAATGGAAAATATAGGTCGTTTCATATCGAATTCCACTTTTAAATAAACAGTTATCAGATACACATTTCCGTTCGTACAAGCTACGTACGTATATTCTATTTTCGGATTTATTAACTTTAACATACTTATGTAATTTCGTTCCCCGCCGGTATTCAATCTCGCCAATAAATAACGCCGCCACTCAATTCCAGGTTTTAACGAGCGAATCGCTCCGCGCGCGAACAAATCGCCGGATTTCGACGGACCGTTACGCCGAAGCCTAATTTATTTTTGATAAGATCCCGCGGTGCAGTTTCGGATAATTAAATCGTTATGATAAATTGCTGGTTCGCTGTCGACGTGAGAAATACCCTAGTGGAATTAATTGTGGACGTTTTTGGTAAATGTTCGAAATTTTAATTTCGAAATTTTAAAATAAAAGTTCAAAAATATGAAATAAAAGCACATTATCTTCATACACAGATACTTCATATGATTCCTAAGTAAACTAAAAGTAACTTTTTCTTTTTCGAATTCTTTTCCGGTTTGCATTAATAATAATTCCTATGGAATTGTATAAGTACTTCCTTACAGATTACCCTATAATTTTGAGTGCGCTCAGTAATCTGTCCCACTTATTGCCATGTTATTAAGCTTAAAATAATAATTTCAATGGCTTCGATAGATATTTTATTTTCTTTATACCTGACCGGTTTCGGTCTTTTATAATACCATCTTCAGGGGTGTCAACTAACTGGAACAAACATTATGTGTAGTAGAATATAAAATATAGAAATACAAGTTATCAAAATAAGTTAGAGAAATATCAAAACACCATAATTTATTTTTTTTGTAATTATATAATAAACATTCATATTCACAATTCTTCACAAGGTTACTTACAGGTCAATAAACATATTATTTCATTGCACAAATTTTCTGATTTTTAGTCGCTGTTACAAATACCTCTCATATACCATTTCTTCTAGACATTATTATAGAATCCTGTATAAATAAAGATTGTCGAGTAAGTATTCAACTTTCATACTTTATATTTGTTTATTTGTTGGGAGAACACAATACCCTTTATACTAACCTACATAGTGGCCGAATTTTCTATTTTAAAGTTTGTATCAAGAATTTTAATCTACATTTTAATTCGTATTTTAATTCGTATGTTTGTATTTTATGTTACAAAAAAATTAATAATCTTTTAAAGTATTATGTTTTAAGTGTTTGTTTTATTTTCATATTGTATTACATTATAACTTTGTTTCAAATTAGAATGCAATCTATATCAATCAAATATACTAAACACTAATTTCACCATAAACAAGCACAAATAGAAACCATGTAACATATTTTATTTTAACTTGTATTTCTATATTTTACGATACATAATGTTTGTTCCGGTTACTTGACACCTCTGAAGATGGTCTTATAAAAGACCAAAGCCATTGAAATTATTATTTGAAGCTTAAATCCCATTATTTATAACAAAATTAAGTAGCAGTTACAATAGAAACAAAAGACCAAACATGAAATACAACGGACCACTTTCACGTATACTAGAACTTACTTCCATCGCATAACGAAAATATTCAAAAAACAAGACATAAGTATAGCATTCCGCACGGCACATAGCATAAAATACATCACAGACCTAGCGTTAGAAAACAACAACATAATGGAACAATCCGGAATACATGAAATCAAGTGTAACACATGGTACAAACAGACAGAAAGTTCAAGGACAGATATAACCAAAATATAACATCTTATAAAAATAACAAACTTGACTCTAATTACGCAGATCATCTATACAAAAGTTCCCACTTATGGAAGTATATGGTGGATCTTATGGAAGTATAGATCAAAAATTTTCAGACCATAAAAGTACTAATCAAAGGCAACAAAATGAATATTTTCGAGAACCTCGAAATATTCAAAGAAACCTTTAAAAAATCCAGCAACTAACATCCAGGTCAACAACAAGTTCCATCCTATATTCCAACCCGCAAAACTTCTGTAATAAAATAATAATCCACCATATATAAGACACGATAACGTTAAATGACACCAGTCTTGAAAATAGCGCAAATGTTGACTGAAAATATAAACCGATATTATTCAATTGACAAGGCTACTGAAAATGATCTAAGATAAGATCGAAACCGGTAAAGCTATAATAAAAGAATTTTACAGCTGGACAACCTGGCATTTTTCGGTGACAATGTGGATATAAAATAAAAATATTAAAGTGTTTATTTGGTACAGCAGAATATGAATTTTTTGTATAATTATTAAAACAGAAATTGAAAGTGTCCATTATTAATTCCAGAAGGGTACTACACTTCGATTACTTTCTTTCGGGCGCGACGGGATTTTCCCGAAAGAATGGAAAATTTATCGCGTGCGACGATAGAGTCCTCTGTTGGCGAGAAGGAATACTGCGCGGTAGTGGGTGGAAGCTTCCTCGCTACGTCGCAGCAGCCTGTGCTCTGAGAACCGTACGCAATGTTCGTTCTGAGATGACGGGTCCGTCTCTTATCCAAAATAAGATCAAACGAATTACGAAATATAATCTATGATAATGTTATTTTTTGTTCGTCCTCTGCGGAGAATTTATTTTTGGTTTTTTCATCCTAATTCTTAGATAAACTGCTATTAAAAGTTTGTCTTTAAAGCGTTTAAGAGTAATTGATGGTTCGCACAGTAACAATCGCCATTTTCAGGACGATAACCGCCATGTCGAACAGAGGGAGCATGGACTTCGACAGCCTGATGGAATGCACCAGCCTGGCAGCTTCCACGGACGACATCCTGTGGTCGGACGACGAGACCATCGTGGCCGACCAAGAGATCGTCTGGCAGGAAGGTTAGTCACACGCTCGCGCGTCCACGGACGGTACGAATAGGTTTTCAGCAAACCCATAGCGCTATTTAGCTCGGTATAAATTGTTAAGCGCGCTCCGATCGGCGCCTTAAGAAAGGAAGAAAAGAAGTCTCATCTCGTCGTGACCGTACGACTCCCGGATGATTACAATGATTATTATGAAAGGCTCCTCTCTGCCCGGCAATTTAAACACGCTTTTCAGTGCTATTCACACGCCGTTGCATTCTCGCTCTTATGTGCTCTTATGCAATAATTGAAGTAATCAGAGAGTGGCCCGAGATGGTTCTTCGGGACGCGAGAGCGCGCGCTGTGCCCTTGGTCGCCGTTGCCGCTGCGGGCCCCGGCAACACGGTAGCAAAGGCGTATCATCAATACGATAATTACCACTCGAGTGCTACTCCTTTTTTGCCTTGTAAAACGTGGAAATTGTAAAACGTTATTAAGGGGTTTGCGGTTTCTTTCGAAATGACTACAGATATTTATCTTTTTTGTATAAAAGTTTTATTATATAATTGCACGATAACCGCCGTAACTTCTAACCGGTTCATTTAAAGTCAAGGAAACAGCATCCAGAACGGCGGAAAGTATCAATACATAAATTAGAAAGCGGTACTTTTTAGAGAGCATTTTCCGATCGCGCGGTATACTTATATTCTCACGGACATCATATTGTATGATCTGCGCCTGCAGATATTGACGAATTGACGTCTATAAAACGCCGTATGAAACGGCCATTGTGCTTGACGAGCGACTATAAACCGCTCTACCTTGATATATAGGAAAATACAGCCTTATTACTGTCATTATGACAGTTACGGTCGTTTGCGTAACGCAGAAGGCGATACTTCCTTCTCGACCATCTTGCGTGCGACGTATGAACGTAAAAAAATTACCCTAACGGCACGAGACGTCGCAGCATATTTTAAACCCGCCCCTTTGCAAAACCCCCCCTTTTTAAATGTGTTCGAATTCGAGGAGCATATGCGCGCAGCACGTGTTCCTATAAGGTCATAACGGGCTGAGTTAGGAATTCGCTATATTCCGTATGAAAATTCGCACGATTTTAATAAATGGCTTAATAATTCCTAAAAATAAACCGCATACTTCTCTTGCCGTCGCGCGAAGCCGTGCTATTCTCGGAAGTGCAAAGCACATTTAAGGACCGATTCACACTTAAAAATAATGGTACGGGGAAAGCCGTGGGGCGTAGACCTCTGGA
Source organism: Coptodactyla brooksi (assembly GCA_033557675.1). Lineage (NCBI taxonomy): Eukaryota > Metazoa > Arthropoda > Insecta > Coleoptera > Scarabaeidae > Coptodactyla > Coptodactyla brooksi. Next base: position 24,098 of record JAWQRM010000249.1, read on the forward strand.
ACTGAAAGGATCTGCGGAGATGTCCCACGGCGACGGGCTCATTGTGCCTTAAATTCCGCGTCCGGGAAATTAACTCGTCCGTCATGAAAGGCGCGATACCTGGAATCGATCGTAATCTCTCTCGACTTTATTACTTTCGGCGCCGCCCGTTCGTCTAAAGGGTCGAAATCGCGTTTCCCCGTGAAAATTAATTGAGAAATTATTATTAAATTCAGCAGTGCTTGAATTGGACAAGTGAAAAAGGTGGGTAGGTTTCCGAAAGAAAAAATAGCTCAAAATGATGGTATCCAAATGCCCAAAATTCCTTTTTGATCAGTAAAATTTTAATAACATGTAACGTATATTTAACGGTTTAGAAATTAAATACTTCGGGGAATTAATACGTGGCCAATAAACTTCACACACTTAAAGATTTTATGATAACTGTACCTTTAATAGCGATGTATACGTTTATTAAGTTCATTTCCAATTTAATTCCATCGTACAATCTGACGATGTATTTGAACAGGTAATAGATTAATCAATTACATGCTTTCCATTTCATTCGATAACCTTTTGCCATGTTTTTTAGAAATAGCAAATTACATCGTTCGATTAGATTCATATAACGTTTGATATCTTCTTATTCGAAGTTGTTTTAATGAGGGAATCCCCTTATTATATAGAATAACGTAAGTTTTAAACTATAATTGTGTTAAGCAACCTATGTTTGAAACATTTTTTAATATAAAGTCAATGCAGGAATCCCCTGCTTTCGTGTTTTCTCGGGTTTGCTGTGTTTATTGTTCACTGTTCATTAGATCTCTGACCGATACATACATACTTAGTTCAGTTTGTACACATTGCAATTTGGTGCGGGAATAACTTCTAAAAGGAAATACGTTAGTTTATCAATTAAAAATAAAATTGAAATTTTTAAATGCTGGTTTTATACGGAATTTGTATCAGCAATTTTGTACGGGAGATTGTCTATCAACAATCTCCCGTACAAAAAAGGAACGGCAGTTAGTCAAAAGTTTAAGAATGAAAGATTGTTTTTATCTTAAAGCTGACAAAGAAAATAAGGTTGTGGTATTAGATAGAACCGATTATTTTGAACGTGATTAAATCCGGACCTTATAGCTCCGTTTCAAGAAATCCATTACCAAAAATGGTAAGAGAGGTTAAAAGTACTTTAAAACAATGCAGCAACCTTGTCACTGATTCAGTTAAATATAAATTAACAATTAGCAATCCTAGAATACAGAGGCTATACCGTCTTCCAAAAATACACAAACCGGGTAGCACAGTACGGCCCATAGTATCTGCCATTAACTCCCCCACTTACGGAATTTCGAAGTGGTTATCAAACGAATTAGTTAATTTACCAATTAAACCGGAAAATTTTTCAATTAAAAACTCACTTGAATTCATCAACAAGATTAAAGACACTCTCTTGAAAGAAGGGGAAGTACTAATATCGTTTGATGTGAGCTCATTGTTCCCCAGTGTACCTGTCCCACATGCTTTATCTTACCTGGAAGAACTACTCAAACTAAACAATTTGAGTGATGAAATTATGCGGGAATATTTACT